>JBAJHX010000049.1:1659191-1675442 GCA_037176925.1 Amniataba percoides | reverse complement strand
TATATAAGGTTCATGAAAGATTTCATTCTTACAGTAAGTGCTGTGTGTGTGTGTGTGTGTGTGTGTGTGTGTGTGTGTGTGTGTGTGTGTCTTCTTCCTGATTCCGTTTCTCAGAACTCGTCGTCTCTCTCGACTGTTTTCCAGAAGCCGTCGGCTCGTTCGTCACGTGGAAACAGGCGACAGGTGTGTGTGTGTGTGTGACGATGGGTGTGTGTGTGTGACGATGACAGATTCAACAATGAACCACGTTCACAGAACTCCTTCATTTCATCTTTTCCTCATCGGTCAGATGTTTGATGAGATTATAATCAGAATCAGAAGATTTGTGATTTTCTGCAGCTTGCAGGTGAACGTGCGACTCTGACGGCTCCATCTTTACTTTGAACACCTTTTAAAAACACCTGCGATAAGAATCAGTTTCAACAAATCAATCATCTCCTCGTTAAACAGCTTTTCATAAAGTTCCTGAAAACCAACAAGCTTTTTCTAAACTTCCCTCTCATGAAAACTGAATGAACCTGAAACTCAACTCAACAAATCAAATGAACTTTCACCTAAAACTGAAGCTGCAGAAACAGAAAACACTCAAAGTTCATTTAACACAGTTTGATTGGCTGTTTGATCGATCGATCGACAGGTGATCAGTGACGAAGAATCAATGAAAAACAGGCCGACGCTGCTCTGCTGATCGACTGTCACAACCAATGAAACTGAAAGTGTGTTTGTGTGTGTGTGTGTGTGTGTGTGTGCTGGCTGAGAGCTGGCAGGAAACGAGTGAAGTTTTCTTGGCTGAGTGAACTTTGACCCCTCCCAGCTCCCCCGACAGCCCAGTTGGCTCTGAAACAGACAAACAGACGTCTGATTTAACACAACACGATACACACTGTAAGTACAGAGACGGCGTCAGAAACTCAAACTCACTAACAACAAGTACTCGAATCTCTCTGGAAGATAAATAATAAAAGATTTATTTTAATGAAGGGAAGTTAATAAATCACAATGTGAATGGAGAAAAGGTGTGTGATGTTTTTTGATATCGCATGTGCAGTCTTTAATTCTTCCTAAATGTATAAAAATGTTGATTTTTCCTGCTGTCACCGCTCGCAGCTTCGTATAAAACATCCAAACTTGTGTCTGTTTTGGTTTGTTCATCTTTAAAATAAACTTGCATGAAAACATAATTTTATAAAAAATGTGTCTTCAAAATGACTGTTTGTCCTCTTTTCAGTCAACTGGGTGAAACTAAAGATGAATTTGTGGCACATGTTTTGCACAAATTCATATATTTGTATATTGAAGTGAGTCTGGATGAATAAATTTAACGTACAATAGTTAGTTTCCGTCGCACTTTAACACGATAAGCGTCTAATATTTATCAGTTTAACGTTGCAGATCTCATTAAACTAAACAAACATTACAGTGATGATTACGTGCGTATGTACAGCCTAACGCAGATGTTCATGTCAGTATCGGTCACAGGAGTTCAGACTCTCGAGGAAACAAGTTCAAACGCTCTGTTTTAAGAAAGCTCAGGTCGACTCCTGTCCTCAGATATTCAGGTTGAAGAGCTCAGTGATGAACGTCTGCTAACGTTTAATAAGTCCAGACTAACTTTCTTTCTGCGTAAAAGGCTGAAAAATCTGTCTCGTTAAAACCTATTTTTTGTGAAAGTATGTGAGGAATGTGGTTATATAACTGTGCCATTGTTTCAGAGACAAATGAGAGGTGACACTCTGCAGTCCGGCTTCTCGCAGGAGAGAGACCGAGCGAAGGAGGAACGTCCCACTGAGCCCGGGCAGGCCGCTAATGAGACAGAAAATTCCTGCTCAACACCGGGCGGAGAGAAGCAGAGAAACAGAGAGCAGATGGACGGCGTGTTAGAAAGATGCAGATTCATCCGCTGAGGGTTTATTCACCTTCACCATCACACCTCCACAGGTTTAATCCTACAAAATATCTCAATCTTCACCAGAAATGTGGTAAATATTCACGAATCTTTGGCACAACTCAAGACATTTCCTGGTCAGATTGTCGGGACTTTTCCTGATTATTTTCCTGATCTCTTCATCACGTAACGTTTCCTCTCGCACCAACCTGAGGACACACTTTTCATTACGACGCACTTCTGGTAAAACTGTGTCGTTTGTTCAGTCTCACGTTCACATTTGTAGATTAGATAACAACATAACAGCGAAACTCCAATAAGCTGATGTTTCTTTATCGATAAAAGTCAAACATCTTCACACTGCTTTTCCTGAAGTTTCCAGCAACACTCCCGCCAAATGTGCAGTCAAGTGAATGGTTGTGAAACAAAGTTTGAATCACACAGAAGTCTCGATAAGATAAGTTGAAACTTCATTGACCTCACACTGGTGAAATTTATTTGTTAAAGCAACTCAAATTTTAGGACAAATATGAAAGGAAGTATAAAAATATGAATGTAAAAAATGGCACAGTATAAATATAGTAAATGCATTTATGTTCAGATTATTCTCACACCACACAGTCAGTATCAGCTCCGACTGTGTGACTGCAGCTTGGTAAATATTGGTTGTATTTTAGTGATGTTGAACAAACGAAGGACTCTATGTGTGAAATAAAAAAACCTCCATGCATCAGCAGACAGAGAAAAACTAAAGCAGGCCGACTTCACGGCGTCTGAGACCCTGACGTGTTTGTTTCTGAACCTCCAGCTGACCAGGAAGCGCTCGTGTTGAACTGAGTGACTTATTTCAACCACACACAGCAACAACGAGGTGAGCAGCTCTGCCTGTTCACTTTCAGTATTGTTAAAGTGACAGGTATTCCCCTCGTCACCTGTACGCACACAAACAAACAATCACACACACCTGCAGGTTATGTAAGTGTTTCTGGTAAAACCATCTATCATGTTGCATCTCACTGATAAAACT
This sequence comes from Amniataba percoides, assembly GCA_037176925.1. NCBI lineage: Eukaryota > Metazoa > Chordata > Actinopteri > Centrarchiformes > Terapontidae > Amniataba > Amniataba percoides. Next base: position 1,672,530 of record JBAJHX010000049.1, on the reverse strand, counting down.
ATTCACATTTTTATGACGGGAGTCCAACGTTTAGTTTCAGAATGACAAATTCAGCCCATTGCCAAAGAAAGTATTACATTCCCGCATGTTGTCATTTCTAAGTTTAGAGTTTGGTCAACAGCCTCCTTCAGAAGTCGATCTAATGATACGAAACGTGTTTACACAAGAGCCGCGGGGACTTCGACTGGCTGGGTCCTCTGACTGAAGTTTCCTCCAGGATAAAAATCTTATCGTAACTCTCCAGTGAAGGACGGACACATCAGTCACTTCGCTCCAGACGAAAATATGTCGACAACTATCTGATGGAGTTTCATCAAATCTGTTTCAAACGTTCATATTTCCCTCAGGACGATCTCAAGTGGTACCGCCGTCAGGTCAACATGTCCGACACTTCGATTTATTACCAAACACCTGCAGACATTCCCATCAGCCTCTGGTGCACTTTGTGTTCAGTGAAGCTTTATCTGAACTAATATTTCAAACTTGTTTACTTCATATTCACCATACACCGTGTATGGTGAATAGTTTCATCGGTGCCTTGTCTTTTGTGAGCATTTAGCCCAGTGTGCATCAGTAAATGTGTAAATGTTGGTCCTCTGTAGATGTCTGCAGGTTTTATTTGTACTTCTATAGTAGCACAACACTGGATGTACATATATTAAACATGATGGTGCTTTCATTATATGTCCTGCAGTGTGTTTAAATTCTTTCATTTGCTGCCATACATATATTTATTTCCAAGAAAATCTTTTATTTACCTCCTGTATTATTAATAAGTAGAAGTCTACTGTCTTCTTGGTTCAGTTCAGGTCCTTTTTGTCCCTCAAGGGAGAAATCTGATTCACAATTGGAGCCAAAAACACAATATTTAAAGAAACACGGGGCGTTAATCTGAACAGATACAGCAGACGATCATTGGACTGGTATCTGCAATAAAGCAGTCAAGCTTTAGCCAAGATTGACAACACTCTCCCAAATGTAGTGTGAAAGAAAGATCTGCTAAAGAAAGCTGCTGCAAGCCAATCATTACAACATTAGACAAACAGATTCTGTTTCCCACCGAGGCAGAAGACAAAAGGTCAGACTGGACTCAATGAAGCCTCATTGTCGTTTGTTCACTGGCTGTGATAGAGAGCGGTGTTTTTTTACAGTGGCCATCAGAAAAGCCACAGATGTACTGAGACCTTTATTTTGTGTTCCCATTCAGTGGTCTGTACTGAGATTTGAAACTTGAATAAAGGGCAAGCAGACGTCGATCAATCCCACTTCTTGTTTCTCCAAAGTGCAGTCACATACAATTATAACGCTGCTTATTTTCACTTAATCTTTTAGCTTTTAGCTCCACCATCTCCTGCAGAAGAAATCGTCCTCTTTAGCTGCACACACAGAGTTTGTCTTGTTCTCATCCACTGAAAACACACAACAACATGGGAAGTCAAACCCAAAACAAGGAGCGAAAAAGATGCTAAAAGCCTGTTTTCCTCTTTCAGCTTCCTGCATCGAGTCCTGAAGCGTCCTGAACATTTTCCTTTCCTGCTGCATGCTGGACCTCTGCTGGCTTTCAGGACATTGTTCCCCACAGTCGCTGCACAGATATTGTGCAAGTAAACCAGATAACAATCTCTTTAAAAGGAAAACGTATTTCTGATCTGGCTTTACTTTCCTGGCTGAAAACCCCGAGGCTGCTGTGTCACCACCTCTTCCTCTTCCTCCTCCATGTTCTTGGGAGTTTCCAGTTATGCTGATCCCTAAACAGGTTTATTATTTACTTTTTCAGCTTTAAACTGAAGCGTCTGATTTACTGTAAGCACTTAAAATGTTACACTGTAAAAGGAGATTATTCTTTTGCCCAGTTGTTTAAATTTAGACTTCCTCCCTTTCTTATTTATCAGCTGTCTTATCATTGACTCACTGATGGAGGGGAAAGAAAAATGGATTTCTGTTTTATTGGTTTAGACTATATAAACATGCCATTAGAGGTCATTCATTATTGAATTTTACTTCTGAAATGAATGAATGATGATGAACGTTGAGTTTCCAGTCAGTCCTCTGAGGTCTTTTTCCTGAGTAAACCTTTTTCATTACACGTGTTTCAATGCATTTCCTTAACACATACATTTAATACGATATTCTACACTCTATAGCACATTAAATCATCCACTTTAGCATTGTTATACTACATATTATGTTATATTGTGCAACTTAAATTATCTTTCTATTCTTATTTTCATTTATGGAGCTCATATTATTTATTTTTGTACTCTCTGCACATCTGTTTTTTCATCCCTGTTCTGCTGCAATATCTGAGTTTCCCTGCCAGGCAGCTCATCTTTCTACGCTCCTGAAACCAAACAGTCTTTTATAATCGAACCGCCTGCGTTTCAGCAAAAAAAACAGCGGAAATGTGGGAGTTTGTCGTCGTTTGTTAAAAAGGACAATTTTCTGGAACTAAATGTTCTTGTTTGCACATCACAGTATTCTTCAGAAATTAATTTGAATGACTCAGAGAGAATAGTTCTCAAACTAATAGAGTGAGAGTGGTCTGTTGTCTTTGTGTTTTTCTTCTGTTGTGTCATGTAGTAATGAAACTGAAAGAATATGACTCACTGCTCCGGACGTGGCTATAAAATGCTGTAATCTGATATAATCTGATATCACTAATCTGATAACACCTCAGCTGGACAGGAGAGAGCCCGTCTTTGTTTTCCTGCAGTGACCTTTGAGGTTTGATGGACTGACCGCCTCTTCTCCAAAATACTGCTCATGCCAAAGAACGAGAAAACTTTCAGATTCAATCTCCGTCCCTGGTCTTCATTTAAATTTCCCAACAGTGGTTCCCTTAAGGAAGAAATTCCTGGTGATCAATCTGGTTTAATTTAAGATTAAAGTCAGGTTCAAGTTTTTCAGGTTCGACATTAACTAGGAACTTCCACAGAGGCCCAGTCAGATTACCGACATATTGAAGGAGTAAATTTACAGGAAAACTGAACACACCCAACATGAAACTCAAGCTTCACATCAACACGTTTTAGTGATAAAAGGAAACACTCACGATGTGTTTTGCTGTATTTTTTAACCCACCATCTCTGAAAGGATGAAGCATTTGAGTCGTGCAGCTCTGACAAGGTTGGAAATGTCAACAATACCTCTCATCTGTCACCTGTCTTAAACACTGTTGCTCAACTAAAGGTTGAAAAAAGGTCGACTGACAGAGTTCATGATTGAACAATAACGACGTTAAAGAGAATTTGTCGAGCAGCTGAAAAATGTAGAATAACGAGACTAAAAACAGTGACAATGGCAAAGTTATTTATTTATCACAGACTAGATGCCTTCATAACAGCTGGTGTAAAACTCTCACTAGTAACCTGACACAAATAATGTCCTTTTTTAAAGTGATATCCTGCAGGAATTGTAATAATCTGCATAACAACACACACCAATGAAACTGTTCTCAACAAAATAAAACAGTGACTTTAAGCTAAATTTTTATGAAAGTGAGGTCTCAGTTCTTCATTTGATACGACTGATCAGAATATCTGAGTGAGAAAAGCTGGTTCGTCTTTCTGACTGTGTTAAAGGTTGAAAATATTGTAATGCAAGTGCACAAAAACCTTAATGAGCTGATAAAAGATTAATGTGACCCGACAGTTTTCTGGAAATATCTGCAGGTGAAGTGATGCGGACAAGATTAAGAGCAACCTCTGATTAAAACGCTGACCTCTGATTCTGCTGATTTTTATTTTGCTGCACAGTTTTAAATCATTGATGCTTCTTTTTATTCTTTTCATTCTACCCTCAGTCGTGAAGCTCTTTCTAAAGGCAGTTTCAGTATGAGCTATATGGATTAATCATTGACTATGTTTGGTGAAAACGCTCATTTAAACGGCGACGATCGGAGCTGATGGTCGTTCACGTAACGTTATAAAACGTTCTGTGAAACTGCACTTTTTCTTCTTCGCTGTTCTCAGCATTTAAAGTGGAAATGAGGCTTGTGTTTGTGTGTCCAGTTCCTCAAAGATTGAGATTTTTGAAGCATGTGCAGCTTTATAAATCTGACAGAATGATGCACGTACATGTTTTTGTGCAGATTTATTACTGAAACTCTCTGCTCGGCTGCTTTGACACGTGAATGCAGACAAAAGTTATTGTACACTTGTTGAAATGACAGCTGCTTCCCTTTTTTTTGGAATAATGAGAAATACTGTTTAAATGACCAAATCCTGGAAGTTTATGTGCAGTCAGAGCTGACATGTTGACAGATTGGAAATCATCTGAATAACCTGGATGACGCTGAAACTGCAGCGTGTCTTCTGTCATCACTGAACTTCTCCTGTTTAGTTTCACCAGCACTCTCTGTTGAGGTTGAATTGAAATTTAAAAAAGTGCTGAATGTGCTTTGAGAGTCATTTAGTTTCTGAGGGAAACGCCGGTCGATCTGCTGAAACACCGAAAGAAAAGTAAGAGAGTTTCGTTGCAGAAAGAGAAATCTGTTGTTTGATGTTTGAAGCCGTCTCCAGAGGATCTCTGGAGTTTTATTGAAGTTATCAGCTCTTACAGGAAACACGACCATTGTTCTAAAATGATTCATCTGGTTGTTATGAGTCAGTGTCCATTTAGAGAAGTCCATTTACAACGGCTAACCTTTCTCTATACTTTGTGTTTTAATGCCGAATCTTTAGGCAAACATGCAAAGCAACATGCAAAACATGATAATAAAACATTTAGCACAAAACAATTTAAAAAAAAAGATTAATAAATTAAATAAGAGTTGTAATCTGTGTGCTGCAGTAACATTTATTTTGGTTGATGGATCCTCTTTCTGTGGTTTTCAAGCAGAAGTGGTTTATAACCACAAGTGTTTTTTTTTTTTTTTGCTTCAATATTGCTGTTGTGAATCATTAAGACTTTGTATTCTGTGTTATACAAATGACCTTTACTATCAATGGACATTTCAAACTTTAGGTTGAGAAAAGTTTTTTAAAAATTCCACCATAATAAACAAACTAAATGTCAATAATGATTTCCTGTCCCGAAAGAGTCTCGTGGCTGTTTATTTAAGGACTCACACATTAAAGAGCTGTAACGAGCAGCATCGTCAGCATAGAGCATCACAATTCAAAATCACCAAATTCAGCAAAAACACTGCAAGGTTTTCATTTTTGTATTTTCCTGAAACAATGTCAGGTTTCTCTGATAAAGTTGAAAACAACTGTGTTGAGCCATGTTATACTTTACCGTGTTTGTGGGTGAAATACGGAAGCAGATTTAGAATTTAAGATTAACTTAATCCCACGTTGGGGAAATCCACTAAAAAAAGCCTCACTAATCTTCTCTGTAATGAATTATATGTGATGTTGATTATTATCACCACTTTTTTAACTTCTCTTGTTGTCTTTTGCAGATTACCATCGCACTGACCTTTGTATATTTTTACGTCGTCATGGTTCACTGGGCTTTTTAGGAGACGACATCATCACTCCACACCTGACGACGGCGGTTTAAACGACAGGTGCTTTCCTCGCGCTACCAGCTGAGCCTTCCCTCTTGAGGAATGTGGCCTGTCTGACGAATGTATGCGAGTTTGTCCCCGTGTAGAAAAAGTACCTGTGTGTGCAGCTGACACCGTGAAACGGACACCTCACGGTTTGTTAAGTCAGCTCAGGTTCAAGACTGTGAAAAAGGCCTTTTATTGCACTGAATATATATGAACTATTACAGTTTCTTCAAAGGGTAGTTATCTGCTAACTGATGAACCAGGATAAAGACAGTTAAATAAGAAACTACAGGTCACTACAGTTTAAATAACTAAACCTGGACAGGTAACGTGTCTGCATTTATTTTTCACTAAAGGTCGACCACACGAGGTCGCCTGAGGAAAACCAACTTCTGCTGCTGCTTCAATAAAGTCTAATAAAGAGTATAAAGTATATTGTTTTGCTGCATGTAAGTCGAAGGAGGTGGATGTTTTCCAATAACTACAAGACTTTCGCAGCAGAAACCTGATTTCACATTCTCAGGTTAGTCAACACTTTGGTTAACGTAAAGGAAGATGGCGGTGTGTGAAGAGTGTTCCTTTGATTAATGTGTTTGTGTCTCTGTTTGTGATGAAACTCCAGATAATTATCAGCTGAAGGGAGCAGCTGGTGAACATAAATCAGCATTTAGCAGCTAAAGAGAGAAAAATTCTCTCAGGAGGTGGAGGAGACAAAAAAGAGAGCAAAAAGAGAGACAATCATTCATCAGGTGGACACAAGAAATACTCTGAATTAATGTTCACGATCCTATAAAAGTGACGGAGGATGAAATAAAACAAGTGGCCACAAAATCAGTTATTGCAGGTATGAAAGTGAACAAATTTGTGTATTAAGTTTTGGTGGAATTTATCAATGTTTAACTAAAATCAGACTTTTTCTGGTTCACACATTAACACAGTGTGTCTTAACATAACCATGAAAAATGTAAATCCTCCTTTAATTGCTATTTGCAGATATTAGAATAAACTAACTGTTAATTAAGATGATCCTCATTTGTTCTGTATGAATATTTTCCATTAAAATGTTCCTTATTATCTTGAACAAAATAATCTGGATGACATTATGTGTCTCTGAGAAATCGAGTGCTGTTGCAAATTTGCTAATTAGTTGTATATAAAAGTCATTTCTAAGAGTCAGTGTAGGAAATGTGTCAGCGTGTGTGAACATTTCATTCCCACACGACCACACGCAGGATGTTTACCTGATCGAGGAATGTATAGTTTGAAATTCACGCTGCTGTTGCGTAAAAAGTGACATATAAAGTGAGTGAGGCTCAGAGCATGTGTGTGAGGGGGTGAGCTGTTTAGATTTGTCACTTCCTGTCACCGGGGTAGTTGGGAAAAACCGACTAACAATTTGACAACAAGACGAATCAGCTGGCAGAGAGCTGAAGTGACGTTCACGCGTTCCCTCATGTCAGCTGCACACCTGAGGTCACAAACGGCGTTTTTCCCGCCGTCGCCTCGCCGAAAGTCCCTCAGAGTTAAAGCACAAAAGTGATGCAGCGCTGTGTGACCACTGTGACTGATCTGTCACATGGAAGCTGTGCAGCGTGTGGCAGAAAGTTTGGTGAACTCCAAACACTTCTGCTGCGTCATCGGGCATCTGAGTTCTGGTGCCCGAGTAAATACTGAGCTGACCATCAGGTTTTTTTTATTTATTTTTTTTAAAAGACTGAAGATATATTTACTGACTTAGTAAGAAAGAAAGAAAAAGACTCCCTGCAGCATCACCTGAGCAAAGAACTGACTCACAAACAAAAGAATTAACCCCCAAAAATCCCTGAAAAAGTTGAAATATAAAATCTGATGTCTGAAGCTGCTTATCAGAGAGATTTTATCAGACTTCACACAGATGAAGACACAAAAGTCTTTCTGCTGCTGGTCTGTATAGTTTTTACCATCCTGAGAAACTGGTATCAGTCAGTGATGAGTATTTAGACTGACTCTTGCAATCTTGTTCAATGAGTCTGTTTCCTTTCGGCTTCATGTCGAAATTTCCTGAATTTCCCGTAAGGTCCCCGTCATTAAAGTCAGGTTAACGTGAGTCCAGTCATCCAGATGAAAATAAACACAACAAACAAACAGCACACTTTACGGTCATTTTGTGCAATCACTGTTTCCGCAGCCTCCTCCTGTTAGATCTGACAGTTTTAGCACAAATACCGACAATCTGTGAACAAACCTGCTGAATAAACGGACGCTTACCGAAAATATCCTGCGTACGGTTGACAAATTAATTAGGAATTTACTAAATAATAATCTGTTGTCATATGAACACTCATCATTGTGCAATCACATCTTTCTGGTCACCACAGCAACAGCTCAGCAGCGTGGGTAATGGATGTGTTTTTAATAGTGTTTGGACGTCGTAAGAGCTTTGGATACACAACCAAACATGTGTTGGTCAGCGCTGGTTTGGCTCTGCATGTGGAATTTATTAACCAATTCATTAAACATCAGCTGCTCCCATCTTTCACAGCGAGTCTGCACAGGACGCGCTTCGGCAACAGATGCAACCAAACTGAAAAACAGCCTGCGGCCGGTCATCGACATCCTCCTGCTGTTATTCTAATAGCTGCTTTTACATAAACAGATTTCAGCCTGGAGCCAACCAACATTCAGAAACGGGACCTAATTTTACACACTTCAGTTTCCTGCTGCAGCTCTTTTGTTTGGATTATCTGCAGTTTGTGTTGGTTAATGATCGAACGACCGGTTACCTGTTCTCGTTCTCTTTCACCTGCCTGGCGTCCTGCCCGACAGGCTGCGGTTTTCAAATCCATCACACCTGAGTCATGACACGACTCTCCTGATATCTCTCGTTTCACCAAACTTCCACTAAAAACTGTTTCCTTACAACAGGCGTATTTGACTGGATTTAACCTCCAGGAGCAGAGTGAAAGTGAAAGCATCTTATCAGGCCGAGCGTGGCGACCTTCTGTTAAACAGTCTGATCCACACTTCATTTAAAGTGTCACACCCACAGTAAATACCAGACTGAGTAAACAACTTCAATCACTGTGATATAAGAGGCTGAAATGGGAAAACTTCAATCACTGATACCGAAACAAGATTGGCTGTGACACAAAAACCTGCTTCTCCGAAACAACATAATTACTGTCATTTAAAAAAGTAACAGCCATTAATCGAAAGCACAGAAATTTTTGCATGACTCAGTTTTTACTCTGACAGCTGAGCCTCATTACGATGGCCAAGAAAGATTCACAAAAACACCACCTGTAAAGAAACACGTCACTATTTATTACCAATAATAATGTGAGGATGTGTGTATTCTTTGTAGTTTTAAATGTCACATGCAAATGTTTTTGTACAATAACTGTTTTAAAAGACTCGAGCTTGTTGTGTCCAACACTATTCAAATATTCATACAAAGCTGCATTTTTGCTCTGCATTTTTTCCTCTGCAGCCACAGAATAGTACATATCACAATATAGTCATATTATATAGTGAAGAACTGCAGATAAAAAACATTGATCTGTATTTTTTACAATTAATATTCTCCTGAAAATGCTCGAATACAATATTAATATAAAAAAAAGGCAGTAAAAGAAACTTTTTTTTCTTTAACTGTGGCTCTGAAACAAATGTTAATCATTTGCATTATGAATTGTAACATGTGGAAACTTTCAATGGGGGTGTTACTAAATGACTATACAGACAAAATAAAAAAAAAAAACTGCTTCGTTGTTGAAATATCACAGTCTGGCTTATTTATTAATTCAGAGATAACTCTACGCTGCTGATTGAAACGTGGGCTGATTTCGAAACAAAACACTCTGATCCGACGGGGAAATAAGAAGAGACAGAAGTATTCACCTCCCTGCTGTCCCTCCAGTTAAATCTGAGGCTCATCGACAGTGATGGAGTTGTCACTTTGGATCACAGGGCGACAATAAAGACAGCGACTAACAGCGAGGAATGTCGGCCGGTCCCGTCGGAGCTGCGCGGTCGGCGGCAGGAGGGGAGCAGGCCGAGGTCAAACACATGTCAGAGTGTATGAACTCAGTTTCACTCACACACCGAAGCCACACACACACGTTGTTAATGCATATTCAAGCACAGTATGAAGAAAAGACGGGAAAAATTACAACTCAGTGACTGAGCTGCATCAGAGAGCATAGCATCAACTTAGCATCAAGACAGCTAGCCTGGGTCTAAAGTTCAAACACACACCTTGCAACACCTCTGAAGTGCTTTAATCTGAACAGAAAAGTTCAAACCACACTTTTTTGGAGGCTGAAAACTTGTTGAACTACAGTCGATGAGGTGACTGCAGCCATCATGCACTTTAAATCTGTGTTTCATGGCTTGAGGCAAAAGATTGTGTTTACAGGATGTGTAGTTTCAGTGTCAGGTCGTCTCTCGTCACCTGTTGAACTGCATGTAAACATAAAACGTGTTGCAGCTGGAAAGTTGATCCTGTGACATGCGACGCTCTGACGTGCTCGCGTTAATGAGTTTTGGAGAAAGTGTATTTGATCGTCAGGTTTGCACAGGTTGCACGAGTGAGTTCAGCACCTGTAAGCAAGATCGGGCAAAGGAAACCCAAACAAACAGGTGAGTCAGGTCTGATGCTGGTTTGAGGTTTGAGATGCTTTTATGGAAGGTTTGAACTACAGCTGCTGTGAAACCACAAACTTTCAGACCTCTACTAAACCTGACTAATTGATTTTCACTACACACCACATTCCTGTGTAGCGTTAGCTGTGAATGTGTCTCTAAAGGTAAACATTACATTTGCGTAAAACGATGTGTAAAAGAAGCCTGTTGAGTTTCCCACGAGGAAAAACTGATCTCATTGTCGTGTTCAGATTCTTCAAATCACTGAACCAAAACCCCACAGAAAACAGGTTTTAATAGCAGGTTATTAGATGTTCTTTTAAAATGTTTAATACCCACTTCAGAGTTGACTTTTAATATTTAGAAAGTGAAGATGGTCGACTAGATATCTTTTTTTTGTTTGTTTCGGTGCCTTCGGGTCACCTGATGTCTTTATTTGGAGCTCAGTCTTTCACTTTTGTCTGTAAATAACTCATCAGGTTCCAGTTTGAGATTCATTAATAATTTCTGTAAATTATTAACTGTTGCAGCCAGAGGGCACAACTTTAAGAGGCATTCTCGCAAACAAAGCCGAGCACCAGGAAACAGGAGCTGCAGGTCTGCAGTCGTCCCTGATCTGTGTGTGTTTGAGATCCAGGCCTGAGACTGCAGCAGGGCTCAGGTGGAGGCCGGCAGGGCCACATAGCTGAGAGCAGCTGAGGCGTGATGAGACACGCAGCACCTGAACACACTGCAGGTTTATTTGGGTCACTTCCAGACTCTCAGAAACAGCAGCGGCTCTGACAGACGGATTATTAGACTTCAGCTGACGCAATAAAAATAGACTTGAGAAGTCTGACTGACTTCTTCATGATCTGGATTTGATTCAGGATTTTACAAAAAATTCTTATCACTGCTTCTGTGTCGGGCGTGACGCAGAAAACTGTGCACGTACAGAGAGAAGTTTGTTCATTAACCTCAATCATTGCATGAAAATGTGCATTTAATCAGCTGTTTGCATTTCAATACATCAGTTCACCATGAAAAGAACAGCCAAGAAGAAGCCTCCAATAATGTTCATCATTGTGTGTTGACAATATATTGAAATATATTCAGATAAAGCAAACCAAAGTCATTAAAGGTTTTATTTGGACATTTAAAACGGCGCAATGCAAAACTGCAGAAAGACACAATCAGGACTGAAAACAGCAGAAGTGCACTGCAGGGTCCAAGGTTCGAGTCCGTCTGCTAACTTTAACAGACCTGAGTGTCGGGCACGGATCAGCTGCCCTCTCAGACAACAGGATGTGACCTCTCGCCAACAGGAAGAGGATATGAGCAGACAGGAAATGGATGTCTTCCTTGGAGCAGCTTTTTATAGAAACACGAGCGTTTCTATATGAACCGACTGACCTCAGCTGAAGATTTATGCAGTCACAGCTACCTGCTGCACGAAGACAGCTTTAAATCTGACGAACGCAGAGAGGAGGAACGAAAGGAGAAAGATCTGTTCATCTGAATTCATCTCATCATCAGTGCTGAAACTCTTCAGCGCATAAGAAAGTGAAACACACATATTCAGGCTGGTTTTATAGCGGCCATCTTAGTACACTGTTATTTATTTGGGACTTTATCTACACTGAAGTTTCGGTGACCGTCGACACAGCACACTTATCTTTTTAAATGAGAGAAATAAATCTGCATTTCACACCCACAAAGACAGACAAATGGATCAGGGAAGCATCTGTTGCTATATTTCAATATTAAGAAATTATCTTTCTCAAAAACTCATAATGAAATTGTACTTATTTATTTGATGTTTTAGTCCTCACACACCTCATTTTAACTTGAAAACATCAAATTTACATTCAGAATTTTTTAATATTTGACTGAAGACAGTAATAAGACAAGCAGCTTTTTGTTTACTAAAACATGACGCACACTTTTGAGGTTATCCTACAAACTGTCAACTCATGTTTTGAAGAAAAAAAAAAGTCTTCCCTCCAGCATTGTCTTTAATGTCTGTTTGTAAAAAACACAGATTCCTGGTGGATTAGTTTGCTTTCTGCTTTGTACTTTTTGTGATGTTGTGAAATGCTCTGTGACTCTTACAAACCTCCATCTGGTTCAGACTCATTCATGTGTTGCTCAGACACCTCCTGTTTTAAATTTCATTCTGCAGGATTCAGTCCCTACGTGCGCAAGCTTTTTATTAAAATTCCTGATGTTCTCGTCATTGCTGCCGTTGTGTCGTCAGGTTTTTACGAGCTGCTGGTGGTTTGACAGGCAGGTGAACAGGTGAGTCGCATTACTTCGCTCTTCCCGCAGAGGAAGCTGCAGTGCTGAGCGGCGTGACCATGTCCAATCATCGCCTCCTCCTGTGTCACAATAAAACACTCACACTGACATTCAACAGTCCCTCTCACACATCCAACACCTAAAAAAGTCTCTTTAAATTCCAGAAACGGTGAAAAGCAGCCGAGTCTCAGCCTGACCATCATGTATTTTACAGAACTTTTATAGTATTTCATGTAACAGTAAGTCAGTAAAAGTATTTTTCATTGCTTTGTAATGTTTCAACATCATGATCAGTTTCATGCAAAGGTTTTTTTTTTACTGTTTGTGCTGAAGTGAAAATAGACTATATCAAGAAACTGCTTTGATAATGTTGCTAGTGATGAGCTAGTGAGAAAGTCCTTTCTAGATGTTAAGCGACAGAAACTACACTGATGTTTAAAGTAACAGCCAAAGTTATTTCACATCTGTAAACATCGGCAGCGATAAAGAAAAGGAGCTTATTTATCATGTTGTGTAACTTACTAAACCACAAAACAAATTAAAATAGTTGTCAGAAAGTCAAGGGTACTTCAGTTAAAACATTTGTGATTCATATTTTTACATTAAGTTTCAGTTTCATTTTTAGTCCCATTGTTCAGTCATCAGCACAAACAATGCGTCGACCTCTGACCTTAAAATATGCCTCGTTTGTTATATCAATGCCAAACTGAGCGCACAGTCCACAAGCGACTTAAATGACGAAACACAGAGTTTAAGGCAAGTAAGGCTGTGACTGGGTGTGTGTGTGTGTGTGTGTGTGTGTGTGTGTGTGTGTGTGTGTGTCTGTGTGTGTGTGTGTGTGTGTGCACGCAGACATAACAGGAAAAACACATGGAAAACACATCAGGAGTCTATAAATCTACGCTCTTGACACAGAAGTCAAACCTCATTGTCAGAGAAGCA
>JBAJHX010000049.1:1644730-1659049 GCA_037176925.1 Amniataba percoides | reverse complement strand
CCATTGTTCAGTCATCAGCACAAACAATGCGTCGACCTCTGACCTTAAAATATGCCTCGTTTGTTATATCAATGCCAGATTGAGCGCACAGTGCACATCGACTTAAATGACGAAACACAGAGTTTAAGGCAAGTAAGGCTGTGACTGTGTGTGTGTGTGTGTGTGTGTGTGTGTGTGTGTGTCTGTGTGTGTGTGTGTGCACGCAGACATAACAGGAAGAACACATGGAAAACACATCAGGAGTCTATAAATCTACGCTCTTGACACAGAAGTCAAACCTCATTGTCAGAGAAGCAGTCAAAACATCTTCACTTATCACCACCTTCATCTCAGCTCTGCTCCGAACACACTCACACAGCAGGCTCAAACTAAAATTAACTTCATGTTTCAGTCATTTAAAGACACTTAGTTATGCCAGCTAGGTTTTTCTTTTGCCAGGGCGTTACCTGCAGAAAGTTAGATGCAGAGAAATGTAAATGTGCATTGTTCAGTTGGAAATGCAAGATGCAAGTGATAAAAATCTTCAGCAGATCACAACAGTGTCTGAATGTCTACAGATGTCTACAAAAATCTTGGAACATGTACAGGTGTCTACAAAAGTCCTTTAACATGTACAGACATCTACAAAACTGCTGCAGATGTCAACAAATGTCTGCGTTTGTTGTTGGGTGTTTACGTAAAATGGGAACATTGTTTCCGGATACATTGCAGAGAGAAGTGAAAAAATAACAATGACAGACTATATGACATTTATGTTTGTTAGAATTGCTTTTATCTGCTCTTTTTACAGTACTACCATAAAAGGAAAAATATCTGTGCATGTGTAAATTTGGCCCTCAATTGCTGTCTCTATCTTATCTAACCCATTGTTAGATAGGGAGTGAGCGTTAATGCTGAAGGGTCAGAAAGAGTCATTAGAATTATTTCTGCATAGATTTGCAGTCTTTCAATTGCAAAACACACTTGAACATACGATTATTAATGTCAGCAATGCAGGGCATGATACAGAACATGTTAGTGGCACCTGAAACAAACAGGCGAGTGTCATCTGCATAGCAATTAAGCAAAACATTATTAACATTATGTCTGTGCATGATTTACCTCAGGAGAAGGTTGCTTATTATAAATAAGTGTGTGTGTTTGAGCTCATGCAATGTGTGTTTCAAGATGTTCCCATATATTTGTGCAAATATTGGAGATAGTCACCTTTCACAGAGTCTAGTTTCTCATTTTTGCAATAAAATGCTGATGTCCTTCAGTCTTGTCCTCTCTGCAGTTTCTCAGGATGTGATACTGTAAAAGATTTCAGTGTTGCTGTGGATTGAACTGATTAATGCTTTGGTATTGCTTTTCCGCCCACTGACATCTAAGAATGGTACAAATTTATAAGTGCATCCATGTGGCAATGCAGAAGAATCAGAGAAATCTGAGACGAGCTGGTCAAACGTCATTTTATCATGTTATCTTCAACTATTCACGCCCACACAGCAGATGTTAACCCATATGTTCTTTACAGTCTTGCCAAACTGGGCTGGGAAGTGGAATGAAGGGAGGCTTTTTTAAGGGTATTACAGTAAGTAGAGGAGGCAGCGACAGAAGAGGGGGCGGTGATTCGAAAGTGTCTGTGTTTTGGTTTGAACAAGTTATGCTGCTTCAGAATAGTCCAACACACAAACAGGATGTAAGATCAGAGGTCGCTGATATGGAGAAAGAAATGCAATAATTTTTCTCAAGAGAAAGTAAAAAAAATATAGAGTTTAAGGACACTGAGATAAACAGAGAAGGCAAAAGGAATGAACAGAAGAAGAAAAAGCTACAGCAAACAAACATATAAAATATCTGCATGTTTGCTTTGGTCCATTTATCTGTCAGTATTTACTCAAATTCAAACTATGCATAAACCATGAAAAAAAACTCCAGTAGGGGTATTAAAATCAGCTGTCTCTGCAGATCAGATTAGAAGCTGCACTAAAAGCCACTATTCACTTTAAGGTGGAGCATTTCCTTGCGTGTTACTCAATCAACGAGCTGTCGTCCTGAATCAGTCAGCACTCCATAAATGTCAATTTGACAGCTTTCCCTTTGTTTGTATTGGCCTTCTTGCATGAAACATGCTAGAGTGATGATTTGATCTTCAACTATTTAAAAAATGCACCAACCACATTGGGACCAACCACAACTTTTGAAAATGAGAATAATCGCTATAAGAAGATGGTTTGGTGTATCAAGGCTTTAGCCATGACTCTAACAGAAAGTGATCTTCTTGCACACTTCATATTTATGACGTGGACATTTGATGCATTGTGCAATAACTGAAATTTGAAATGATGGAAAAAGATTACAGATTTGATAACAATATCACAGATCTATCTAATTTAATTTTGCACAGCTGATCTGTAACTATGACAATATGCTGATGATAGTCTATTTTCTAATCACCACCTCCTCTTATAACTCAAGAGGGGCTGAAGCTGACCAACACCAAGTCCCTCTCTATCTTAGAGGGCCCTTAACAAGGTTTTAAAAAGGCAGAAACATTGCTTCCTGCTTCAAAACCTCCACCATCATTGCTATACATACAATTATATATACATATAGCACTAATCAACGGTGGGGATAAAGAATCAGTCTATTGTCTATTTTACCTTTAACTTATGCGTCTGATTTCCAGTACGAGCTTTCACTCACCTTTTTTAGGATATTTGTCGTCATGCATCACCATACTGAGACAAATTCCTTGTATGTGAAAACAAATGGCAGTAAAACTAATTTTGATACTACAGCAGAGTGTAAATGTCTTTTAACCAGTTTCCTAATTTGTAGTTTCTGTTTCAAATGTGAGCTAACTTTCACAGAAATCACTCCTAAAGGGAAATCACTGATTACCAACAGTAAACTGAGGTTTCACAGAAAAGCACAATTCGCCTGTTTATATGAAAAGACATAATTTCTCAAAAGGTCAACTGATTTTTGTGGTATGTTAGTAACTCCCACGTGTAACACCAGCAGACGGGTCAGATCTGTGGTCTGCATCATACTGCAGCTTCATTAATGTGACAACAACATTTATTACACAGCACTGCATGTTTAAAGAGGGTCTGTGACTCAGATGTAAATGGACCACAAAACTGACTCTAGAGAAACAGATAAAATAACTCAACAGCATTCAAAACTGTTTACAACAATCTGCACATCAATCGCTCCACTTCCCAAAAGACGGATTCTGTGATTTTATTCCAAAGAAAGTTAAAGACCTGGATTAGTTGGAGTTGGAGGTTTTCTTGAGAAGGATTTGTTTCCTGATGTGAGTCAGTTTAAGTAAACTATTTCAACCTGCCTCTACACCTCCACACGTCGACTTCTTACTCATTTCAGTCCTCAGGTACAGTTTGTTCTCCTTTACTGAAATCCCTGCATGCACCTTCCTCTTTTTGCATATCTAGTTCATTTTGCATGCATTTGTTTTCTTTTTATTATTTATTTTAGGTTTGTATTTTCTAGAAAAGCTTCCTAATCAGGATGTGGAGGTGTATTCACGTAAACAAAATGTTTACAGCAATAACATTTTCCCCTAATGGTTTGAGCAATCAGAGTTTCACTTTGACTTTCCGGATCTAAATATTTAACCTGAGTTTGTTCGATTAATCAGAGTTTGAGTCAGAAATTCACTTTGACTTCCCCTGTTTCATATGAACATAAATGAAACACATTTACAAGGAATCAGCCAGATGCAAAAATGAGGAAAAAGCTCTTTACCAGGATGAAATTCTGTTTTGTTTTTTGCTTCGTTTCCAAATAAGAAGCACATTAATGAGACATTTTGAGTTTCGAAAAATGAAACTAAATATAAAGAGAGTAAAACAAAACTTTCCTTATTTCTGTTCAGGTATCTGCTCTGTGTTTTGGGACCTTCCCCGACAGGTTTTGGGTAAAATATGAATCATTGTCTTCAACTTGTGATTGACGGACAGGTAATAATCACCTGCTGACGTTTAAAGGTGATAAATGCGACACACAGAATATGATTACTGGCTTCCTGATTGGATGTTCTTCTCTGCGCAAAGAGGTCAAAGTTCATTGAAAGTTTTTCTTTATGCAAATCCCTGAGGCCTGTTTCTGCAGAAACACAGAATAACACACCAAACAAGATACAAATCTATAATAAGAAGCAGGAGTGCCAAAGTAAACATCTCTCCATTGTGAAGAAACGCTGTGATTGAGAAACACCTGAAGGCGGTGTAACGACACAATCTCATTAATATGCACGCACGCCCACAAAGAAATGCATTTAACTCCTGGAGTGAATGAAATCTTGGCTTTCTTCCTGTCTCTTTCACCCACTCACTCCATCAGCTACATGGCCGAGTCACTCGTTTCCCTGGAAAGAACCAGACATTGATATGCTCTTATTCTGAAGAAACCACATACATCCAGAGTGAGACAAACAAAAACATGAATCACACAAATTACGAACTCTAATGTGTGATTTTGTCTTCTCAATCACGAGTATCTGGTTTCTGTGAGTTGGACTTTGTTCTTTGAAGCAGCTGTGACAAAGTGTGCAGGGTTCAGCTTACTTCCCATTAACAGGCGGTGGTTTTTTTTTATGCCTCCTCCTCTGTGGTTTACCATACGTGTGGTTTGTGTGTAACCTCTGTTTTTCTGTTTACTGGCTGTGTGGTTAGTGTTTCGTACAAGGTACTTTTTTTTGTCTAAAGTGAAAAGTCAAAAGGCCGTTGAGACTCTGAAACACGAAGACTCCATGATTTTAACTTCTATTTATCTTTAACGTTTTTAGTTGCAAGACTCAAGAATTTCTTTGTAATCGTTTTGATGATAAAGATTTGAAAGACACGAGATTTTTCACCTGTCTGACGTCTCTCTGTGGTCCCACTGAGCCTCATTTTGAATCACTTTATCATGACTACAAAAAAAAAGAAAGAAAAAACCTTTCTAAACTTGGATTTTTCCCCACTTCAGCATCTATTCATCTTAAGATGAAACCAGGGACGTTTTCAGTTCAGCAGACAATTATTCAAATTATTTATGAAATAAAAGGAGAGTTTTCATGTTTTTTGACCATGTTATTTGTTCTACTTTTTTAAACTATTGTGTAGGCTGAAGGATAAAACTGGGTGTTTGTAAATGGCATCAGAAAAGATTTATGATCAAACTGTTCTGGTTCACTGCCATGTTTCGTATACTGGAAGGTTTCTCATCTTGTTGCCATTAAAACAGCATTTCCTTTTCTTGGAAAGAGCCAAAATACCTCCCGTGTCTGCATTTCCTCACTCTTCTAATGTCGCTCTTCTTACTCAACATTTTCTCCTCCAATCGTTGCCTCTCATTATTTCTTTCTTTCAACCTTTCCACACTCCTCGCTTCACTCTTTTTACTCGCATAATTTCCTCTTTTCCTTCCTCTTCAATCTTTAATAAAAATGCTAAACTTTTAAAAACAAGCACAACGTGATTGTGATGTGAACTCTGCTGCCTGGTCTTTCATACCACATATTATTATGTGTACTGTTTGTAGTGCACACAAACTGGACCTACTGTGGCCCTGAAAATGTTTAAGAGTTTAAGTTTAATGAGCCTTCAGATTTGCTAAAAATTGATGCAAAAGGCAGTAAATGGAGCATCCGCTGGGTAGAAAATAGGATGAACCTGATGTTTTTCAGCCCACATCAAAGCCGGGACAGCGATGAATGATGCATTATTAGATTGTCACTGCAACAAAAACCTCTTTCACAATGTTATAATTCATTTTTCCTGTGCACAAACTACATAAAAAGGGGTATTATTAGTTATTGTACATCCAGCAGAGAAAAATAGGCTTTATCTGAACAGTGACGTGATATTATGTGCAGCATTTAAGATAATAAAATGTCTCTAAACTTAAGCCGTCTATACTTTTAACAAGTGAGACAAAGAGAAAAGTCTGAGTAAAACTTCTCAGACGTTACTGAAGCCACCTGACGAACAGTAAAGACAGTCAGCTCTGGAAATGTCTGACCGTATGCGACCACTGATAAACTCAGGCAGGTCCAGTAAACGGTTCGCACAGTTATCTCGTCTGACTTGCTGAGTAAAATCAGTCCATGCTGAACAACCAACCTAAACACACACAAACAGATCGTTTCTTTCTGTAGTTTCGTCAAACGTGTCCTGATAACGGAGGCGGCATGTGATGGTTTTTCTAATATGCATGAATGAATTACAGTCACACAAAAACACTGAATTACTAATAATGTTGTTAATAACGAGGTGCAAAATAAGTTTCTGAGAACTTTATGATGATTAAACCTTCACTACGTACATTACTGCCGTGCTGCCAAATGAGGATATAAAGACTTATAACAGGTTAAAGGTCTGACTCAGTACATATGCAGATGAAACACAACTCTTCCTGGTACTCGATTACACACTTGAGTAAGCAGTGATTAGAAACACAAGCGGAAACCCGCTGTGAGTAAAATGCCTCTTTGTGAAACCAACTGATGGTCATCTTTGGGTAAAATGTGAAACAGGATGTCTAAACTCTTTCAGGTATATCAGAGAACGGGCCTCCCGAGGGGGGGGGGGAGATTATTTGAAACACACCAGCCTGAAGATTAAACATCGCTGCAGAGGGGAAATCCTTTAACAGAGAGCTTTTTCCTGGTTCAGCTTTCCTGTAATGTGCTGACATCACGCACACTTTGCTTTCATATTCATATTGATTTCACAGCGTGAACCCGGCGAGACGAGCAGAAACTTGGTCAGAAAGAGAACAACACAAAAATAATCACATGCAACCACTGAGCACATAAACCTTCATCTGCTTTAAGAAATGCACAATAACAGTAAAACTTATTGGCCCACTTTTATTACTTATAACTTCATGTATCAGATTACATTTCTCACTCATTAAAAGAAGTTGACTTGTGTAAAACCCCTTTCATACGTGCACATCGCTGTAAATGCTCGTCACACGTCTCAGTTAGTCACTGATATTTTTTGGTAAAGCTTCCACAAATCTAAATTGAATGTCACAGTATAATGTCAAACATGAGATTTTCCCATAAAACAAATTATAACCACAGAAAGAATAAAACCCTGCAGATGAATCTTTATCCAAACAAACATCTTTATGTGCTGATCATCTTTTTACTCTGTGCCTGGTCACTGTTGGACATTATATAAAACACGCTGCAAACTTTTAAGAAATCACCAAATTAGTTGAGAGTTTTTTGGATTTTTTTGTAAAGAGGAGCATTTTTCTCTCTTATTCACATGTTGCTCTCTGGTTATTTTAGTTTGTGCATTAAACTGCATTTGTTTTTAACTTCCTCATTATGTTTCCTCTGTAAACCTCATATTTAAAATGTGTAAGTAGAAACAAACGTCTCTGAACAACACTGTACGTTCCTGAGCTAATGAGACAATCTGGACGTCTTAAACGTGGATAAAAGCTCAAACGCTGCTCAAATAAAATGAGTTTGATCCAGAACCAACTTTCTTTTTCATAAATCTGCAATGTTTGAGGGTTCGTTCTTCACACACTTTGTACGCTGTAACTGCTTCTCATATTGGGAAACACCGTGAATCAACTGCAGTCGGGCATATCCGAGAATATTTCAAGTTTAACAAGGATTTTTAAAAGAAAATGCTTCTGTGAGAGACGATGGTTGTAAACAAAACTTCCATAAAAGCTCTGCCTGCTTGAGAATCTGGAGCAGAGACAGCAGGAGTCTGTTTGTACGAAGGTTTACGGCACATCTGGCAGGTGAAGTGGATGTAAAGAAACTCATAAACAAAGATCCCACACACACACACACACACACACACACTCCCTCTCTGAATAAAGTGCAAACTGTATTTACCTCTGCTGTAAACTTCCATGACGTCAACTCACGACCGAACCCTGACAGCACAGATGAGTGTTGTTAACAAACAGCGCTGGAGGAAAACACCACACACTCACACAGCCGCGATCAGCGACACTGATTAAGACGAACTCGGGCCCGGCCTGCAGCTGGAACTCCCAATCTTCCTGTTTCTGCAACAAAGGCTTTGTGAGGTGTCGACCAGGCCACAAACGAGAAACAAAAGAGAAATAGACAGATAAATGCACAACGGCAGGGTTCACTATCGTGTGAATAATTACTACAAACTAAGAGCAAACAACACAGGGCGCAATAAGTGAAATCTGACCGACAGTCCGACGTGTTCTTTATAAAACGGGCGCAGCTGAATCAGAATAAGTTTGCTTATATTCAAAGCGCGGCTGCAAATGAAGCAGCAGAGACACTGACGGCAACTTCTGAGGAAAAAGAAGGTGAGAGGAGTCTGAAAGCTGCTGGATAAAAGCGTCCGTCTGACAGGAAACAGCAGCGCTGCAGCAGCCATTCGTACAGCGAGGTCAGCCAAGACGACGCTCTGCCCGACAAACTGAAACAGTATAATTTAACTTCCTGTCACACGCGGTATGTGAAGTTTTCAAACAGAGCTAAAATGAAAGGAGTCTGTCTGTCTGTCCTTCGATTATCTCGAGGACCATTCATCCGATCAGCCCAGTTTCTTGAGAAATTGGGAAACGTCCCTGCAGGTTCGGAGAGCCCCACGAGTTTCAGACCAAAAGTTTTACAAGTACGCTTGTTTGAGTTTAAGCAGCAGATGATAAATGACGTTAATGTTTCATGTTAACATTCATCAATAACAGTTTGTGGCTGGATTATCTGTAATTTGGTGTCTTGAACAGAAACAAACCTTGTGGTCAACGAGAAACAGTGACCTGAAGAACCATAATACATAAAACACACTGAACCAAATTACTTATTTTTACAAAAAAACACATCATATTCAAAGAAATGTCATTTTTAACATATTGAGAAACAGACATCCGCATATTTTCCATCCTTTTTTTACTACTTGTGTCATTTTTGATGATGACCTGCAGCTTTGATTAACTTTTACTTTGATTTATTTGCATGATGATTTTGCAAACTTTCATGAAACCAGTTAAATAAAGTTCAGTGTGGGTCATCGATGTGTTTTTGAGAGTTTAAATTGACTCTCCATCACAGACAAATACAAACAGACGCAATACACACACGCTATTTATACATAAATACACTCACTGTTAATCTGACTGCACGAGATTTATAGACGATGAGAAAACTTCAGGATCAAGTTTCCTCTGTTGTCACTGAAACAAACCACTTTGTTCTTTTGCTCTTTATATCACAAACTTTGTCTCTTTGCATATCAAACACAATCTGGAGCAGCAGAGATAAACGACTGAAGCTCTTCATCAAAAGTCTCAGCAGGACAGAAGACATCAGAGGAGGTAACTGAACTTCACAAACCTTCAGCTGTGCTTCATTCACACCTGCTGAGAGTCGTCGAACGTTTCCTACACGACTGAATGTTTCTTTCTTTCAGCTGCAGGTGAAACACATCACCCCTGACCACAGGCGGCCAATCGGTTTCACAACCGATGCTGCATCCACAGGACCAGAAAGATTGGGAAAGTCCTGCTTCCTGCTGGCAAAAGACAAAGGCTGTGCATGGTTTGGACTTTTTCTAAAACTTCCTGATGTGGAAGCAAACAAACAGTCAGGAAATCTGACCTGAGACACTTCATGAAGGTTCGTTAGCTGCTGAATTAGTATTCAGTTTATTTACACCATAAAAACTCTGAGGGGAGACAAAGTCATTTTCATGGATACCTGAAAGTTGAAAACAGGAATATAAATAATGAAAATGTTTAAAATATCAAGTGGATCTGTTTTCTCACAACTGCAGCTTTGTGAATAAAACGCAACTTCATGTTTGCAAAGAATTTTGTAACGCGGGACTCAAATGTACAACTCTGACCCTGAACAGTCAACCAGGCGCTAATTACACCCAGGTGAGCACACGAGGGAGGAACAGGTGAAGCTAATCAGGTTGGGGCAGGTAATAAAACACAATGACAGGAAGTGAGCAGAGCTGAGCTGTACAAAATAAAACAGGAAATGTGCAAAACAAAAGAGAAAGGCACCAAAGATGACATCAGAGTTGGAGACGGGATGAAACGAATGTTAGTTTTTGTCACCAAAACTGAATCCAACCCGTCATCTGCACAGAGCTGATCTCATTCACAGAAACTCAACACACACACACACACACACACACACTGTCACCCTGGTCTCTCTCTGAGAAAAAGCCCCTGATTGGTGGCAGCAGATTGTTATCGCAGCACAACAACACTCCTCTTCCTCTTCCTCTTCCTCTTTTCTCACAGAGCCTCGCCCATTGTGCTCGCAGCTCGCCCGTCAATCAGGACGAATGACATGATTAATTGATTATTGTTTGGCTTACTTGTACATTTAAAAAAGGTCCCAAAAACGACTCAGAGGCCGAGTATCTTATTGTCCCAGCTGTCTTCCTGAATGGAGCTAAAAAGGGTTGAAAGGAGAAGCTTTAACTGAGGAAGTGAGAGAAAGTCCTGAAAGAGGGATGACATCATTGTGATGTCATCCCAAATGTTTTCTTTCTCTCTAAAAAATGTTGGTTTTAGTTTTGATTTCTGTTCACGTATTTGTTGATTAATCATCAGCTGTTGAGTTTCTCCCTCGTCGTTGGTGGAGGACGCCGACTTACACACCAGATGTTTTCTGCAGATGTTTTAAAGCTGCATGAATCCCTCGCCGCCTGCAGGGGGCGCCGCGTGAGGACCGAGAACGAGTGACGTCACGTGAGTCGACGAGTTTGAAAACAGATGCGCCACATTAATCACGACAATCACAAAACGATCAGCGGTCGAGTTGCATTGTGGGTAATGTAGTGATGAAGGAGAAGAATGTGAAATAAAAAGATGAAAAAGATATTTCTAATTGAGTTTTTAACCTCTTTCATGAGTGAAATGATAAATCAGGGCAGAACGACTTTAATATTTCTGACATTTAAAAACATTTCCACCTTCACAGACGCTTCAGATGCTCGACTTCACTCAGACATAAATCTCTTTGTTTCCATTTCTGGCGGCGCTGCAGATGCACTTTCTAATCGTCTTATCTTTCCATCCGCACAAACTTCCTCTGGATTCCCTCCAGGACACCTTTGCCATATTTCATAATTCATCGTCCGAGCGTGTCAGGTAGCGTTTGTGTGAATGTGATGACTGCGATGAGCGCAGGCGAGAGGTTATCTGTGGACGGAGGAGCGGCTTCCTCTGGCCGCCGTTCTGCTGAGCTCACATTCCTGGAAATGTACAGTTCGTGGCACAGTGTAAAAAAAAAAACAAAAAAAAAACGTGGAAAATAAAAAAACAGTGCTGACACTTCATAGATTCAAGCAGACATTTCCTAAAAGTGTGCAGCGTGACGTTTAAACATCACGAGCATCACTAAAAGCTCGTTCAGGCCTCAGACTTACAGTGAGACGGGCTGAGAGCGTGAAACAGCTGCTTCCTGCTCTGAACGGTTCCCATGGCATTCCTCAGCAAACGATACACAAACAAACAAACATCCATAAATCAGACGCTCAGCTCAGATTGATTGATTGATTGATTGGTTGATTGCTTGGTTGATCGGGGAGGAATTTAACTGACTGGAGTTTGAAAAATGTATGAATGACTCAAGTACAGGATGAGTCATTCATACATTTCTGATGTATGTTTAGTTTAATGATGAATTTAAGAGTCTGTAGAAAGTAAACGTCACAACATCATCAGTGGTTAAAAATTCACTTAAAGATGAAGAGCAAATGAATCGTGAGGAGACTGTTTAACTTCAACTACGACTCTTTAAACTGAGCGAACACGATTCAAATCAACAAAGTGATTCATAATTTCATCATCATCATCATCATCATCATCGTCAACGCTGCACTGAAAGAAAGTGAGAGATTTAACTCACATCCATCGAGAAATGATCAGAATCAAACTCCTAAAATCACAAGTTCAAGTTCATTTGTGAAGCACAGGTCTGAGTTCCCAACAGGAGGATTAAATTAATCAAACTTCTTATGACTGAAGAGTCATTCAGACTGTAAAAGCTTAATATTAACGCCCAAAAAACTTTAATCCAAACAGGAACTGTGGATTTTCTCATCGAACATCAGGAAGAGTTAAAGGTCGGTACAAACAGGAGCGGTGATCAGTGTTCAACACGTGATAACACGTTGATGTAAAAGGATGGAAATGGAGGTCTGAACTTAAACATTTTATAATGTTGTTCTGTGTCGGTGTCAAGCTTCTTAAAACAGACTCAAAATAAAAATGCATGAGTGAAATCAGCAGCAATTTATTGAGCAGTGAGCAGGATTTACACAGGCCCCTTCAAAATAAAAGTACCTTTGTGAGAATCAGTGTTTGGTTTGTCCATTTTGAGCGACTGTACATGAATATTACAAGGATTTGCTCCCTCTGTAGATACAAAGCTCCCTTTTTAACAAAAACACAGTGGTTCCCAGTTTCAGCTGACTTATCATCCTCCATTTCTGCCGACAGATCCTCCTTTAATTCAGGTTTCCCTCCTTCGCTCTGTGGACACGATGATAAATATCTCTGAGCCGCAGCTGTTTTAATCTGATCGTCACCAGAACATCTACACAACAAGGTGTAAAACTTAAAGGTCTCTCTCTTTATCTTTTTTGTTCTCTCTCCTCAGTTCCCACAGTTTGAGATTGATTGCAGCTTGTAAATTTTTCTTGTCATCTCCTGCCGGAGTGACGGAGTCGAGTTTCAGTCTCCGAGAGAGAAACAGGAGGAAATGTACAGAAGAAAATGTCCTTTTTTCACGAGAAAGGCTCCAGTTTTACATTTATAATGATGACATTTTTTTTGTTTTATTGTTTATTATTTCAGCTAACCTGTACATATTTTTATTTTTTATTCACTTTCACTTTGTTTATGCAAAAGCTTTTTTTTTTTTAATCGACTGACAGATTAAGTCCCAACCTGCTGACTTTCTGTTCCTCGTTGCTTTCCCATTTCTCATTTCCTTGAATTCATCTTCCTGCAGTCGGATTTCTAAAAGGCAGCATAAAGAAGAATCCTGGTTTTACAGGAATCTGATTTCCTCAGCAGGATTTCAGCTTACGATCACGTAAGACTTTATTAGAAAGGCGAAGTACGACCTAAAATAATCTCAGTGTTTTCTCCTTATTTCTTTTAATAGCTCTGTGTTAAAGATGTAAGTTGGTTCAAAATGAGCATTTCTTCAGAATTCAACAGTAATTTAGTTTTCGTAGAAGAGGAACAAAACAAAAACTTACTTCACATACAGTAAAAAGGTACTGAGACACATCCTGCATGTACACATATATAAATAAAGTGTTCCCATGATGATGATATGATGATAGATGATATCTGTACCGCAAACCAGCTGTTCTGCACACACACACACACACACACACACATAAATATAGAGGATACACCCCCATTTCCTCTTCCAGGAATAATATGAATGATTTCAGAGGATTATTGTGTAAAGGCATGAGAACAAATTTTGATCAGTTTAAGTCGAAAATTCATTTTCTTTTTTATTTTCTTTGATAAATGAGGCCCTGAATGCATCGTCTCTGTAGTGTGTGTGTGTGTGTGTGTGTGTGTGTGTGTGTGTGTGTGTGTGTGTGTGTTGGGGGGGTTCAGACAGGTGTTGGGGTTCTGTTAGACTCATCATCGCCGTGGTGATAATGTCCTCCTGGTCGTCACGCCAACTCATCCTCCTGAAGAAGTTCCCACGATGGGAGGGGTCAAAGGTCGGCTCCTAGACGGATGTAAAGAGGGAGGCACGAAGAGGAAGAGGAGGAGGAGGAGGAAGAGGAGGGTGGGAAACAGGGAGGAGAGAGATGGACGACGGCGTGTTGCTGATCTGTGTTTGAGGTTTCTGCAGCAGTGAGGTCACCTGATTTAATAAAGACTAAAAAAAAAAACACACAACACTTCATGTAGTTTTTTCCTTTAATTTGTCCCCATTTTCATGTTGCTTTGTATATAAATATAAAACTATTATTGATATTGATCTATTAATATTGATCATCATTATTTCATTTGTGTTTCTGCTGCTGGACCTGAAGCTGAGACTCTGTTTGTTCACGTCTCATCATTTAAAAGTAAAACATTCAGTGCAGCAGGAATGCACACACACACACACACACACACACACACACACACACACACACACACACACCCTAAAGGGCCACCCAGCCCTCTGCAGGTCACTGCACGGGAAGCAAAGGCCACAGGAGAGTAAAAACACTGTTTATCCTTTGGAGTGAGTGTGTGTGTGTGTGTGTGTGTGTGTGTGTGTGTGTGTGTGTGTGTGTGTGTGTGTGTGTGTGTGTGTGT
>JBAJHX010000049.1:1601755-1612935 GCA_037176925.1 Amniataba percoides | reverse complement strand
TTTCTTTAAAGGTTTAGTCACAGACAGGTTGAGTTATATTTCTGCAGACTGTAGTTTATTCTGTTTTTCTGATAAACAGGATAAAATCTTGGGCCTTACATCAATTAAAGGTCGCGGCCCGACAACATTCGCAGCGTCGCGCTTCTCTTTCTGTCTTTGTATGAAAATGCCACTCGTCAAATCTGCCGTGCGATGTTATTGGCAGGAGCCATCTGTGGCTGCAGGCTCTGTGAGGAGATCAGAAACAGGAACGACATCCACCGCTGTGCAGAGCAGACGCTGCAAAACGACCTGCAGACGTCACGTCACGTCACGCCGCTGCAAACATCACATCGGATTTACACACAGCTGAAGAAAATGATGTGTTCAGGCCCCAGCAGGCCAAACAGTGACCTTTAAAACTGAAATAAAAGACTATTTATAACCAATTAATTCAATACAAATCTACAAAACAGCCAAACGCTGCTGACTTTTTTCAGAATGATTTTATTTCACTTTGTCTTTATGTTCAGGTCAAATATCTTTAATCCTCTGCTGTTTTCTTAACAGTTCACTAAAGCTGAAGGGCTTCATGTCTATAAGTTGTGTGGGTGGAGATAAATGAATCACTACAATGACAATTTGGTGTCATTTTGTCTCCAATAAACTAATCACGAGGTTGACGGGGGGACGTCCCTCGACAGTGAACTCTGCATCGAACAGCAGGCGGGAATTAAAAAGTTTGAAGGAGGACAGTTAATCCAACTGTTGTGTTGTGTTTCTTATCCCGACAACAGCCAACAAACAATAAGACGTCTGATCCACGTCAGGCAGACGCTCAGATGCAGGCCAGCGAACAATAGCTGCGTGTTGGTCAGGTTCATCAGAGGAAGGATCAGCGCGCCGCCGCCGAGGAATTAATGTCATCAAACCACAGATACACGTGTTAAATATGCACCAACAACATTTATGAAAACATGTCAGACAACAGAAATCAAACATGGCAAAATAACATAAGATAAGGTTTCCCACAGCAGCATGTATTTCCACGTGTTCATGGACTTCAGTAAACCATCCTCAAGTTATATCATTTATCAGCTAAGTCGATTGAAGTTTTAAAATGACAAAAAATGAAAGCGTGCAGGCGTCTGCAGCTCCTCATCTCTGCTGCAAACACTAAAACACTCAACCTTCAACCAAACTTTAAACTGCATTCAACGAGAAGACAAATCTCTTTTCTGCTGCATCCATTTAAAAATCACTTTTGTTTAGTTCAGTTTTGCAGAGAGTTTTGCAAAGAGAAAGAGCTGAAACACTTTTTTAATTACTTCTATTTGTTTACGCTGCAGGCGTCAAAGTTAGGACATATTTGCACTCTGCTGCACCTAAAATAACCTCAAACACGTCATTTTGGCTCTGCTCGTTTCTCATCGGCTGACGTGATGAACGCTGACATGCAGGGAACAGTCCTCCTCGAACGTTTTCACTCTGTAAAACCAAAAAGGAAGCCGAGCAGGCTGCAGAGGAACTTTTCCTTTAAGCTGAAGCGAGAAACGTTTGTGTGCAGATGCACTAATGTGGGTCTGACGGAGGATTAGAGCCACAGATGGCAGAAAAAGCGCAACCACGGACAGAATAAAACAATATTTTTATTCCACGGGACACTTACTAACTTTCTCTTGACATATGCAGCATTTATCCCCCCCCTCGCCTCCCCCAGCATATGGAGCATTAATAACTCTCTCTTAGCATCTGTTGCTTTCAGGTCTGTCTTGGCGTTATGGAGATGAGATGATAAGTGTGTCTTCTCTCTGGGAAGTAGGTTAACCAGCTCCTTACAACCTCCAGACTGTCCGTCAATAAAACCCAGAGATGACAGTTGGAGGGAGACAGAAGGAGGAGGAAGAGGAGGAGGAAGGGGGGGGGGAGACGTGAAGGAGGGAGGAAAAGAAATGGAGCAAAGGAAATGAGAGAGGAGAGAAGGAAAGGACGGAGGGTGAAAGGGGAGGTGAGATAAGAGGAAGAGGGAAGGAGGCAGAGGGTTAATGAGGCCTGAGAGGGAGACGGAGGGAGGGAGGGAGGAGGGGGAGGATGGAGGAGGAGATGGGGGGGTCTATTGTAAAGAGGAGAAATCAATGGCAGCAGCAGAAGGCAGCTCTGTGGAGCCGACACAGGGGGCACAACAGCCCGATTGTACAGGTGTTTTATCAAGTTTCTTTACTAAAAATCGACTTTCGGGAACTGAAAAAAAACAAAAAATGTGATTGTCTGATTTTTAATCGTTTATATCGTTAAGTTTTAATGATAAACTGCTGAGAATTGAACTTGGTTGGGTATTTAAAGATGGAAAACACAAATATTTTAAATGTGGAAACTAAAGTTCTCATTTTTCTTTTATTTAAACTACTCTAAACTACTACTCTTTGATATTCATACATATTTTCATCATTATCACACTATTTCCTCTAAAATGAACACAGTAAATGTCATAGTATTGATTTTGACGGGATACTGATTTTCTATATTTCTAATTTCATGAAGTGTCACATCTTTTTTCTGCTAATCTGCTGTGTAATCTGTAATCTGTCTTTGAGGGAGTTTTATTTGTTTCACCCGACTCATACATGACGTTTCACACAGACAAGAAAATGTTTGTACTTTTTGTTTTCCATCATAAACAAACAAATATACAGCAAATCAATAAAGTTTACACACACACACACACACACGTACACACACAGTACCTTAACATGATGTCCGTCCATGTAGTGTGTTGCATCTCTGAAGAGACGATACATGACGAATCCTTGAGGGTCGATGCTGTCGATGAGCGGATACGCCGTCTGGACGCACAAGAACAAAAATAATCACCGTTAGCTGAGACACAGAAAAACGTTTTATCAGTTATCAATCAGATCACCTGGCCTGTAATCAGTGATTGATTGGCTCCTCTAATGACAGATCTTTCTGTATTAAACTAAATATATTTCCACGTTTAAGTCTGTTAACATCTGAGACTCTGAGAAACTGTGCATGTGTGTATTTTATATTATTTATTAATGGAGAGAATCGTCTGTAGATTCATCAACAATAAAATCAGCTGAAGCTCCAATAATCACAACAACAAGCTTCAACATACGTTTAAATTCAAGTCTGGACTGAAGAAGAAGATCTGAGAGAAAAACCTCACTGTCTGTCTATCTGATGGTCACGTCTCTGTCTGTCTGTCTGTCTGTCTGTCTGTCTGTCTGTCTGCCTGCCTGCCTGCCTGCCTGCCTGCCTGTCTGCCTGCCTGTCTGTCTGTCTGTCTGTCTGTCTGTCTGATGGTCGTTTGTCTGTCTGTGTGTCTGTCGTGTGTTTTTGTCCTTCAGACGACTGTAAACAAAGCGACACACAAACAGAGCCGAGCTGTTTGCATCTCAAAGGGCCGATCAGGATTAACGCCTGTTTATCACAAACACTCAACACAAACCTCCTCAGAAAACCACAACGTGCCGTTTCTGCTAACTGATAAATTATTTCAAAAACATTTAATTGACTTTATCAGTCACCTCAATAACACAACAACAGTTAAAGTCATGCAAACGTGTTGGTCTGACAATCAGGATCTCACCAACATCACTGATCACATGAAATAAAATCTGTCAGTTTCACCTTCAGTGACTCTAAAACTAAAAACTAAATGAAGATCAAACTTTTATGTTTTATTAAAGTGACTCAAACTGAGCGTCTCCTCGGGCAGCAAACAGCGAGCGGCAGATCTGATCTGATCAAACAGCAGCCGGCTCACATCAGCACGACAGAGAGAGCTCGGAGGGTTTATTTAGAGATAAACACAAGAACCCATCGAGTGTGTGTGTGTGTGTGTGTGTGTGTGTGTGTGTGCGTGTGTCTCACCATGCCCGTCTCTGCAGTGAAGATGACGATCTCGTAGAGCGGCGTGAGCTGCTGGAACAGGTAGTCGATGCCCGGACGCTTCTTAAACCGCCAACCTGTCGACAACTGACGGAAAAATCAGAACTCGTCAGTGATTCGGACTGACGGAGAAAAAACATCAACTCTGAGTGAAGTTATTTATTCAGACGCAGACGGATAAATGTGTACTTCAACCTTTATGAGTCTTTATGAACAGAAATCATCATCTCTTTATTTCTTTTATCTAACATCAGTGGAGATGTTTTACCTTTTTCATTCTAGTTCAGTAAACGTCTCTGGTTTTCTGACAGTTCTCATGTTAGTTTTTTACATAGTTGACTTTAATAACCTGGATTTGAAATACTGGAATAATTAATGATTAATTATCTATGGATGTTCACATATAGTGTGTATTACAGGAGTGTGTGTGTGTGTGTGTGTGTGTAGCAGAACATCCGCTGTTTAGTTTCACTTAGCTCAGAGGTCACGACCTTTTTCACTCAGGTCGGCTCCTGTTTGCTGCTTCTCAATTTAAACACACACACATACACACACACCATCGACAGCCTGAGGGCTGTGTGTGTGTTTGGTGTGTGTGTGTGTACAGTGAACAGACTGATGTTTTCATGTTTTCACACACTGAACAGTTTCCTTTAAAGACTCTGATCATCTGCAGCTGTAATCATAAAATATTGGTGACAGTTGTGGCAGTTACTGCGTGTGTGTGTGTGTGTGTGTGTGTGTGTGTGTGTGTGTGTGTGTGTGTAGGGCTGTAAGAAAGAGGAAAAGATAATGATGCATGAAAGCGTGTGCGTGTGTTTCTGTGATAGGAAGGAAAGTTCAAGTGGTTGGGCTGTGTGTGTGTGTGTGTGTGTGTGTGTTCGTCTGTTAAACAGGCGGCAGGTGTCGAGTTACGGCTGCTGCACACCTGTCAGGTAGGTGGACAGAGCCTGTGTGTGTGTGTGTGTGTCTCAGCAGACACGTCGACAGGTGGTGGGAAACACCTGTCCAATAAAAGCATTAAACCCTCCATCTTCTCATCTTTTAACTGTTTCCTGTTTTCTTCTGCATCTTACTAAATTAAATCTACAACATAAAGTTTCACTGATTATCGACTGGAGGAAATATCACCTTAAAGGATGGCGAGAAAGAGGACTTAGGACAGAGAAATAAACATATCTAACTCCCACAACACGTCCAGATTTTGCCACTTTTTAAAAATACTCGATGAATTTTCACGCAGCACTGTCCAAAAGATAAAATCGTGTTAAAATGTTCACTGCGGCTCATCGGTCTGTGACGGCAGAACAGCTGTAAATAATCTGACTGAAGGTGGCAGATAAACTTTAACAGAGAAACACTGAGATATAAAGAGGATATTTCAGATTAGCAGTGAGTTTGTCCACATTTCTTACGAAGTGATGAGTTTAATTTGTCTATCGAACGTCTCTCCTCCCGAAGCTGAAAAAAAAAAAAATGAATCGTCTCCATTCTGAAGTAAAACTAAATGAACTTTATGGATTTATCATATTTCAGCTCATCTTGACGGGCTGTGTGAGTTAGTTTGTTGTTTCTACTTTTTAATTCACTTTGCATGAGTTGTTTTCGTCTGCTGACAGGAGAAACGTTTGTGAGATCACTTTAAATCAGTTTAACAGGAAGTACCTGAAGGATTTGTGACATCATAGCTAGTTTGGAGCCAATCAGGCTGCAGTATGAAAGTTGTATAATGTGACAGAGCCTCCAGGTGACAAACACTGAAGGAGGACACATCTGTTACCTGTCCAGGTGAAACCTTAAAAATCTCACCTGGTGGTCAAAGTGTTTTTTTCCAGCATGGGATGTATTACTGCAGCTTTTCAGGAGGCACACTTACTATTTCACCGACAAAAGGAATCAAATACAAAGAAAATGCTTCAGGCTGACGACACCAAACTTTTAAAGGAGGTAGAACGACGTGAAGAGCATCAGATTATTTTTTATTAACGTTACAACCCGTCGAGGCAGCGGAGGAGCAGGAGTGTGTGGAGACGTACCGACCACTCCGGGTGCAGCAGGACGTCGGTGAGCTCGAGCACCAGCGTGTACGGGGGCTGATAGTACGGCTCCTTCAGGGGGTCGGGCAGCAGCTTCGGGCTCGTCGGCTCGATGAGCATCTGACATCACCATCAACCAACACACACACACACACAGATTTGCCCTCATATATTGTAGCACATTAAACATTAACACATTTCACAAGATGAGGAAGTTGGAAGTTCTTGCATTTAAAGGGAAAATCCGTCCGTCACATATTTTATCTTTTCTAGGCGTTATTTTCTGTTTAAAGGAGCCACAGCGCCGCTCTGAAAAACCCGAACAGGAAGATGGGATGTGCCCGAGCAAAGACGAAGCTACAGAATAAACGTTGATACACGTTTAAACCACAACTTCTCTGAGGGTGCAGGAGGAAACCCCCAAAGTCTGATCTGAGTCCTGCAGGCAAAGATTATTTTTATTTTTGATCTAGCTTATTGGCATTTTCCCATCTAGCGTCCGGTGCCGCACGAGTGGTTTTCTACAGTAAAACACTATTCAAATCATCTCCAGAATTACTGGTGGTGATTTGAATAATAGTTTTTCTGTGAATCTGCTTTTCTATTAGTGCAACAAAAGAGTCAAACTAAGAAGCAGAACACCGAGATGGGGCGACTATTTCAGTCAGCGTTAAACAGAAAACCGGGCATCTTCTCTTAACAACAGTAGTTCATAGTTTAATATATCAGATAAAAGACACCAAATAAAGACATATGATTAATCTAATTTGGTTTTCTGTTCAATTTCTTATTGAACTTATTTCAATTAAAACATCTGATAGTATAAGTGCTGTTATCCAAAGATATTTCGGTCTTTTCTTATCCACAATACAGTTTATTCATAATGCATGTGATCCTGTTCACCTTTATAAGCGTCTTTCCAAACTTCTCCAAAAAGAGGATTTTCTCCTCCTCCTTTTAGTTTGTTTTGACAGGAAAGTGCACAGATGGTTTCCACTCACCTGTCTGTAATCCTTAAAGTATTTGAAGGTTCGTTTCAACTGTTGAACTACTGGAGGATCTGAAAGAAAGAAAAGAAGAGAGAATAAACAAAAGTGAACAAATGAGTCTGAGATATACAGCAGATTATTCAACATAATGAATTAAAAAGCTGTACAAACAAAGTATTTAGGAGAAAACAGAGACTCGTCTGTAAATGTAGGCTGATATAAAAGTGATGTTTTCAACCGTTTGAAGACAAAATGAAGGAAAATAAACATGACGAGGCAAAGAGCCTCTCTGAATTGGTTAGATCCCCTTTAAAACAAACAGATGTGAATCACAATGAGTCCTAAAAACTACAGCTCCCTCAGGAGGCTCCGGCGCTGACAGCTGATAAGATCTGAGCAGCAAGCGTGTCGACAAACAGCCAAGCCAAGCTGAAGCTCAGAGACAGATGAGACGACTCCCTGGTTTTATTTCTGCATTTTACGAGACAAAATCTTTCACCTGCTTTGTAACCAAACACAAATATTAAAATCTTCCAAAGAAAACCTGCTGCTGAAATCGATCTAGTTACTGATTCCTTCGATAAAACTGCAGATTTTAAGTCGCTTTAATTGAACATCTACACTAAAGGAGGTCAAACCAAAGAAAGCACAAAGGAGGATGACTCAGATTTTATTTTTGGAGCAAAGTAATCAGACATCTGATTGGCCAGGAGGCTCAGATATGATCAGTGTGTTGATCAGGAGTCACCTGGTCTGACCTGCCGCCTCCGAGCTGATCAATGAGGCGGAGGCAGGACGCCGCAGAGCCACGCTAATAACACCTCCAGCTGTCAACGCGCTAATGACTAATAATAATAAAGACTCCGTTTCCCACGAGGCAGCGGGATCATTACTGCAAACGGGAGCACAAAGCCAAGACACACTCTCATGCACACACACGCGTGCCTCTCTACAGCCATCCATCTCTCTCTAAACACACACGCCGAAGCTAGCACGCTCTGCTCCCCGGGGACTCGATCCCCCAGAGTTCATAGCAGCGTGCTGAAGCAGGAAACAGAAGCCATCTGCCGCAGTCGTGCTGTGATGACGCGCCGAGTGTGTGTGTTTATATGTGTGTATGTATGTAGGTGTGTGTTAGCAGATTGGGGCGGCACGTGGCGGCACGAAACCTCACAGAGACGCTTCACGTTGGTTTTTATCTTCAATTTGTCAAACAAGAAATTTAAGATGTCAGACACACGCTGTGGTCGAGGTCTGAGGTTTGATAGCTCCATGACGCATGTTTATCTTCTACACTGGGTCACTTCAGAGGTCACACACACACACACACACAAAACTAACAGGTTGCCTCTGTACATCAACAGAAGGTGTGTGTTTTTAGGAATAAAATAAAATCGTGTGATAATACACACCGTGCAGGTTAAATACTCTCTTCCTTCCCCTGCAAACACACACACACACACACATACACACACACAGTGGGAGTGTAAGCGTGGCTGTTGAGTAAGCTCTCCTCTGGGAATCCAAACACACACTCCCTTTAATCAGAAAACTGTGTGTGTGTGTGTGTGTAGTATTTTGCAGTGTACCCCAATGATGTCAGCCTCGTCAGTATGTGTGGACTGGGTGTGGGGGTGGGTGGGGGCAGATTAAGGCAGGCTTTTATTATGTTAATAGGTGGGGAATGGAGGGTAGTTGGAGGTGTTGTTGGGGGAGGATGGAAGCGACGTGGCTGATGGGCGGCCGAAAGGAGGATCATGGGAAAAGGATGGTGAGGAGGAAGAGTGTTTGTCATCCTGGCAGCTCCCGGCACTGAACACAGGAAGTCAGCGGTGATTAAAAGTTCAGCCGTCACTTTTAAAAGGAGTTTATCGACCTCCATAATGTCAACATGAAGATTTTACAAATGTAAGGCTCAATTTTTATCACTCTCATAATCCAAAGTGGAAAATAAGCTGCTTCTTCTTCTTGCTGTGAATGTTGTCAAAGGCCTGTCCAGGTGCACCTCCAGGTGTGGCCCAAATTTAACTTGGGTGCAGCAACATCCAACCTTTCAAAGTAAAAGCATGTACAGAAAATGGATGGATGGATGAAGGATTTCAGCCTCTTCTCCTGATGAAGACTCTTTAACCCAAAACATCTCAAACATTTTGTGACTGTGTTTTAAAAAGTCAACATTTGAGACGATTTACATGATTACTCCTGCAGAACTTTTGAAATTCCTTAAATCGCCTCCATTTAGAGCCTTGAAGGTCTTGAAGGGTTGGAGCTGGATAAAATTGAGCTTAAATTTTGAAGTTAACCCACTGCAGCGGCCCTTTGGTTGTAAAATGATTGAGGTTCCTGTTTGTGTTTCACCACGATGTTATTCTGCGGATGACGAGAGGCCACCTTCTCCTCTTTCTTCTCCTCTCTTGTTCCTTTCTTTCATCTCCGCTCCCTCTCTAACGGTCTTCCTTTCATAGTCAATGTCGGCTCTTTGTGTGGGAGGCCTCGCTCGGTCGAGCTGTCAGATCGGGGCTGTTGCTGTTTTCCTAAAAAAAAAAAGAAAAAGCGGCCTGGGTGGGCCGATCTGGGCCAAACAACTTCGCCTCCTGAAACTGATCCACCGGAGTGATGCTGAGGCCAATCCAGCTGCTTTCATCCCGACTCAGGTTGTTATCACAGTGTGCAGCTTTGGATGCAGATTTAACTGCACGGCTGATGAAGATGGCTTTTATTTTGGCTCCGATCGTGTATGAAAATATCAATAATCATAAAGGGAGAGGTGGTTTGTTCAGTAAACTTCATAGTGACATTATGATGTTAATCTGGAGGGATTTATTTATCCTGATTTCACACTTTGGCCATTTTTCAGCTTTTAACTGTACCTTGAGTCAAGCGTGTTTTGAAGCATACATATTTTTTAATTTAATGTTTTAAGACATGATCAAGGACTGGAACAAACTCTTCTCCAAGCAGTTTGACATTTGAGCTGCATCCATCCTGTTGAAAGTTCAGAAAAAGCTCATGAGTACACTTAAAACCGGTTTTGTAGCATGTATATTTTTTCATTCGGTATTACACTGTGGACAATTAACTGTTAGAAACTTAATAGAAAGTGCAAGAAAACACATTAACTGTGTATTTGTTGTGTATTTAGAAGACTACGTGTATTAATTCAAAATTTCACGTGAAGACAGTGAGTGATTTACTGAATATGAGCCAGTTAGTAAAGAAGAAACGCACTGTAATATTGAATTAACTGTATAATATCAGCTGACTTGGAGCACTAGTTGTGGACAGTTGCAGATTTATCATCGAGCACTCATAGCTGAAGAAAAGATGCAGCATCTGGAAAGAGTCATGGATTTTTTGGCCTTTTCTCATTAACTTTGCTGTCGTCTGATCCAGACAGTCCTCTCAGCTCCGGTGGAGAAAAACGTCATTTAAAACCACTAAAAGAAGTAGAAGCAGATGACGAAGTTCGGGAGAAAAAAAAAGACGTCGCAAATTAAAAACCAAACCGATGAACTAAAATGAAAAGTTTATCTGGAAATAACACGAATGCTTTAATGTTGCGCTTTTTGGACACAGCTTTGCGTGTTTTAAATGGTGTGTTTTCTGTCACATGTGCGGTGGTGTGGGAAAATATTCCCTTTTAAAGCGTCAATAAGCGGAAAAGAGAAGATGAAAAAAACAAGTGGATGTCAACAGAGGGAGGACGAGGAGAAGAAAACACGTAGACAAAAGCCAGTTCAGGAGGGAGGGAGAGAGAAAGAATGAAGGAGGGAGGGGGAGCAAAATAATGAGACAAAAGATAAAAAGAAAGAGAAGAAAGAGGAGGAAAGATAAACAGAAAGAGACGCTGAAGAGGGGAGGAGGTGAAAGGAGGTGAAGGAAAGAGGGGAGCAAAGAAGAGATGCAGCGACAAAATAAAACAGGATAAGAAGACATGATTAAAGGATGGATGAGAGATGACAACAGAGAAAAGATAAAATAAGGTGAAAAGGAGGATGGAGAAAGTAAAAAAGGGAGAAGAATAAAGAAGAAAAAAGGGAAAGAAATGAGGGATGGAGTAAGAGGTGAAGATGGAGGTGTGAAGAGATGGATGGAGGGGGCCTCCGTCCGAAACAAAAGCTGTGGTCAGGCTCAGCATCTGCTTCAAAACCTCCTCCTCCTCCATTAATGTGTGTTCATGTTAGAGCAGCACACACACACACACACACACACACACACACACACACACACACACACACACACACACACACACACACACACA
>JBAJHX010000049.1:1558677-1569488 GCA_037176925.1 Amniataba percoides | reverse complement strand
CTCTCTCTCTCTCTGCAGAACGATAAAGGTCTGGTTCCAGCGGACGTGGTGCCCGACCCGATGGACATGAGTCTGGACAAAGCCGAGGCCGCCATGGTGGCCAAAGAGCTGAAGCAGCTGCTGCTGGACGCCGTCCCGCTGAGCTGTAACCTCCCCAGAGCCACGCTGCCCAACTACGACAACATCCCGGGAAACCTGATGCTGTCCTCGCTGGGCCTGAAGCTGGGGGAGCGCGTGCAGCTGGACGACATGAAGGTCAGAGGCATTTCATCAGTCTGCCCGCAAACAGAGACGAAAGACAACATGTCTTCACGCAGACAACCAGGAGATGTATTTTAAAGCAGCTGGTGGTTAAAACTGCCTGAAAAATGTCAGTCAGTGAAGTTTGTTAGTCATGAAAATGTCGCCACATGTACAACAACGAAAGAAAACAGTAGTTCAGAATAAAAGAGGACAGAGAAGAGAAAAACGAAGACATCGAGTAATACACCTTTAAACAAAGATCTCCTCTCCCTGTGAGGAACAGATTTGATGTCAAAGACGAGAGGACTTCGATCTAACTAGTTCGTACGAGTTTCTCCCACAAAGTCAGAGGGTGAAATATTTATAGCTGCTCCGACTGTCCAGAGGTGAGTCACAGAAAGAGAAGAGCTGCTTCGTGCTCTCGTTTTAGCTGCCTCTGACTGAACTATTCCAGATGAAATTGATAGACCAAGAGTGAGACTTTCTGTGAAATCATTCAACACAATAGATTACAGTCTTGCTGGGTGATGCATCCTGCAGGGCAGTTTGAGCTTTGCTGTGCTTTGTGTGGCCGTTTGTCCTTCACGCCGCGCTGTACGAGCTCTGAACGGTGTGTTTTCACTGTGTAGCTCCAGAGAGACCAGAGCCGAGACGACAGCCCGACTGCAAACCTCAAACAGGTTGGTTGGATCGGGCCGCCGGCTGGAGCTAACTGACTGACCGACCGCTGACAAAATTAAAATCTCTTCACCGTCACTGCGTCTGTGGAGATTTAAATCCCAGCTTATCAAATGTCGTCTCTCTGTCTCTTCATCAGACCGGCACTTTGAGGTTTTGTGGCACCACGGAGTTTGCCAGCGGTCAGTGGGTCGGCGTGGAGCTCGACGAACCCGAAGGAAAAAACGACGGCAGCGTGGGCGGCGTGCGCTACTTCATCTGCCCTCCTAAGCTCGGTAACAGATATCGGAGTGCATGTATGAATGTACGGATGTGTGTCAGGCCGGGAACAGTATCAGCAGGTGATTATTTATTTATTCCTCTGCATAAATACTCAGGAAAGTCGTTGACTTCTTCTGCTCCGAGTCCACGTCCGACAGAAACAGTAAATAGTTTGTTTGAGGATGCAGCTTTTCAAAATAAAATGCTGGGAATACTCAACCAATCAGAAATGTTCAGCCAAAGTTCCTGTACTTTTGCATATTGCTTCCCACCTGAGCAGGAACTTTTTGGGGGGTAAAATAAAGTCTCTGAACTTCATTTAGACCCTGAACTCCTCCAAAAGGTCCGTCGTCTCTGGAGAAAGTTCAAAATGTGGCTGAACCATCACTTTTCTCACCAAACTTTCTCGACTGGACATTCAGCTGATCACTCAGAAATCTCTTTGTTTTATTGGTTCTGATTTGTATGAGATCAGGAGGAAGCTTGTGTTGAATTGCTGTGCATTGCATGACTTTTGTATTGAAGTCAAAGTCAGAGACGAACTGGTACAGAAAGCAGATCTTCTTCTTCACGTGAAGTTTCTCTTCATCCGGTGGCTTCAGTGTGTTTGTCTTTTTCTGCCCTGCAGGGATTTTTGCTCCGGTGTCAAAGATTTCCAAAGTCGTGGATCAGACACCTTCATCCGTCACCTCCACCCCCCGAACCCCCCGCATAGACCTGGCCTCCCGCCTCGCCGGAAAGACCAAGAAGGAGAAAGAGAAGAAGGAGAAGGAGAGGGAGAAAGGTAACACGGCCTTAATGTGTCTTTTTAGTAAGTTAACGTGAGTTATTAAACTCCAAACGAGACATTAACTGCTCTGAATGTGTGTGTGCTCTCAGCCCAGAGGAAGAAGGCGTCGGTGGCCAGTCTGGATCCGGAGGGGCTGAACGTCGAAGTTGGAGATCAGGTTCTCGTTGCCGGACAGAAACAAGGCATCGTTCGCTTCTACGGAAAAACCGACTTCGCTCCAGGTCCGACTGCTGATTCTCCACACTGAGACACAGTCTGAATTTAGAAGCTTTTATAACTTATATTATTATATTATATATTTTCGTTGGTCTGATAAAACCTGTAGGTGAAATATTCTGCTCAACAACACTTTGTAGAGAGAAAAAGTACAAAAAGGCTGCACATCATCTTCATCCTAACCACAACAAGACTCTAATTCAACATAATTCAACATGATATAACAAACCTTTATCATCACCATCTGTCACTTTAATCACTTTATCAATATCTTGTGCAATTTATTAATCTAGTGCAACAATCAATCTTTATATATTGACTATGGATAAAGTGTATTAATGTTTTTTATCTTTATTTTTATATCCATTTTTTGGATACATTATTTTTGTTGCCACTACTACTATTTTTTTTTAATTAGAATAATGAAATGGTCTTGTTGTGGGGCTGTTAGTGTGTCCTTATTCTTTTTCTTTAACCCTGATATGGTGACGCTTTCCAGCAGCAGCTTCCTGACCTGAGCTCTTTGCGTCCCTGCAGGTTATTGGTTTGGTATCGAGTTGGATCAGCCGACAGGGAAACACGACGGCTCTGTGTTCGGAGTTCGGTACTTCAGCTGCCTGCCAAAGTACGGCGTGTTCGCTCCGCCCTCCCGCGTCAAGAGGTGAGAACGAAAACACCTCCGTTTTATTTCATTTATCGTCACCTTTTATCACATTCAAACACAAGTGTGATACAATTCACTGAGGTAGGCAAGGCAGGACCCAAATGCAGGACAGCAAAAACTCAGGATCAAGGTTCAAAAAAGGGATTTATTCCTTAACAAAAAGAGTCTTTACAAAAAGCAAAACAAGATCCAAAAACTGGGAACTAAACTCACTATGAAAACTCAGAACTTGAGTGGCTAGACCATCATGAAACATGGCAACGTGGAGCATGAAACACGAAACATGACTTGACGATCTGACAACAAGACAAGGGAAGACACGGACTATAAATACACGAGGTAACAAGGAACAGGTGGACACAATCAGGGGAAAACACACTGTGGCAGGAAGTAAAGGGACCTGAAACATGAGGGAGAGTAGATTTCAAAATAAAACATGACACGCCAGAACAAGGAAGCAGAAACATGACAGACATGGAAACTTGACAAGACCGAAACCAGACGGACGTGAAGACGATACATGACAAGACATAACTAAACAACATGACACATGAAAACTTAAAAAGTCAAAACAGGACAGACATGAAAACTAGACACACACACACACACAGGACAGATCATGACAAAGTGCAGGAATACAGCAAATAAAAGTCAAAATATTGCAGGATATTTTAGTGAGAAAGTGGCATCATATTTAGTTTTAGTTGATGCTTTATGTTATAAATGATGAATCTTAAGTCACTACAAAGCATCCAAAACACACAAACAAACACACTGTTCTCATTTCTTCAGAATCGGAGGCCCTAAAGACGGCTCGCAGAGCGACAAATCTATGGTGAAGAAAGTCCACCAAGTCACCAGTAAGTATCTTTCACTGTTTTCACCGTATAAAACTGCTGCTTTCAGGGAGATTTTTTACACTATAGATGTTTTCCACCTTTTCTTCAGCAGTTATAAAAACATTTTAGTTTTCAAGACACACACAAACACAGTAATCAAGTTTTTATCTGTTAAATTAGAGGTTCAGGCTTAAATCTGTTACAGATGCCTGTTTACTGATAGTTAATATCACCACTAGAAATAGTAGTAATAGTAATAATAAAAAGTAATAGTAGTAATAAAATAAGACAATATTTCCATTAAGGATCAGACTTACATTTCTAAACATGGAAATAGTATCACTTGCATGTTGGTTTGTTGTTGGAAGACCTTTTTATTGGATCTTAAGTGAATAGAAGTGTGATGATCAGCGATGTCCTCCTCGTGTTTATATAATTAACCATTTTTTTGTGTGTTTGCGCCCTGCAGTGTCACAGCCCAAACGAAACTTCAACACGATGCGTTCTCCTAAAGATTTGACATCTGAGAGCTCCATATCCAGGTGAGAACAGAAAACCTGTCAGGCTACGTTCACAACATCCAGTTCAGCCTAAAACTACTAAAATTACTGCTTTTACTCA
This sequence comes from Amniataba percoides, assembly GCA_037176925.1. Taxonomy (NCBI): domain Eukaryota; kingdom Metazoa; phylum Chordata; class Actinopteri; order Centrarchiformes; family Terapontidae; genus Amniataba; species Amniataba percoides. The sequence goes on along the minus strand of JBAJHX010000049.1, from coordinate 1,565,176 downwards.
AGTGAAGGACCTGAATAAATGAGACGTGATGCTGTGGAGGTTCAACGTTCACAGGATCACTGTTCGATTATCAAATGACGCTCGATGCATCTCAGTTTCTGACTGATTTCTGGTTTATAATCCTCCGTCAGTACAGACGAGTGTGTCCAAACGTCTGCGTTTTAAAAAGTTGGCAGTGGTTTTTTTTATTTTGTCTCTTGCTACATCAATGCAGGATGATTCAACAAAGCATTATGACGCTTAGTAAAATCCATTTTTCCTGCCTCAAGTCAATTTACTGTCACACTACACACATCAAACATGTGAAACAGACTTTGGGCGATGTGACTTTTGTTTGAATCTCCAGTCATTTCCAAAGAGTTCCCCCATATAAAGATGTTTATCTTAACATATTTAGTCAGATTTTAGAAATTATGACAACTCCATTGTGACTGAAAGCAGCATTTTTCCTGTTTAAATGTCAATAAAACTTTAAAAAATCTGATGAAATGAAAACATTTAGGCACTTAAATCAGGCAGTTTCTCAGATTTAGTTTATGTGTTACTAAAACTTTCCTTCTTCCTCCTCCTCTTCTTTTTCCAAATCCTTCCCAATGCCTCCCGTTGTTCGTCTCCACATTCCTGCTTCCTCCTCTTCATCTCCTCCTCCCTCCTCCTCCTCCTCTCTGCTCTCCTCCAGGTTGCTGTTCTGCTGTTGGTTTCCGTGGATGCTTCGTGCAGAGATGCAGTCCTAACCACGCTCCTCCTCCTTCCTCCTCTTCTACTCCTCCACCAGATCGATCTCTCCTTTCTCTTCTCATCTTTTACTTTCGCTTTCCTCTCTCTCGGCCTCTTCAGACGTCGTCGGTCAAACTTCTCGTGGTGAATCTCCGTCCCTCTTCTCTCGACTCTCTCAGCCCAAATCTCTCTAATTTAGCCGTTCTATAGCAAAATCTATAGTGCCTTGTATCTGATCAAAATGTCCTGCATTCCTTTAATGAAACTGAGAATCTGCTAAAGCAAAGTCCCCTAAAATACTCTTGTCACCCCTTTACAGGTTTTATCATTTTAAGTCTCATCTCACAGTTTTTTTTTATGTTGTGTCTTAATTAGGGGCAGAAAAACTTCTGTTTAAAGGCTCACAAAAAACATTTAACATTAGTTTGTGCTGCTACGTGTTTTATTTTTGCTGCTACTCGATTTGGGTCTTACCAGATTTGGATATGAACAAACGTTGGCACCAGCTATCTGAAAATTAGAGAATAATGTTGATGTTTTGGTTCAGTTCACACTTGACATGTTTAATCCCATAATCTAGTATCTGAACACAAATGCACAACAAATGGTACAATTAAACATTTATTCTGAAATCTGAGGGGGCGTTAAAGGCTGAGACTCATCAAACTGAGCTGGCCTGCCGCCGGAAACATGAATCAGAAACCATTTTAGATTCTGCATCTCACACATGTTGAGAATTTCCAAACACAACAAAGTGTGAAAGTGACTGATCTGAAAACGAAGAAAATATTTCAGGCATCACGTTGTGATTTTGTGCTGTTCTGATCTGACTGCTGCTTCTTCACTGTTCATCTGAGACCAAGAGCTTCTTTTAACGCTTCCTGTCTCCGCTGTGGAAATCCAGAGTTCAGTACTGAGCTTGTTTTGACGCAGACATAGAAACTGCGGTTTGCTAATTTACAAAACGTGGAAATAAAAAAGCTGCATGCGTCTGTTCAGTGATGAACTTTGGTTTCGGAGCAGTTTGTAGTTTAAATCTCAGTCCTAGAAAACGTTATAAATCTAGATCGTGTGAAGACCTTTTATCGCCTGCATGCTTTAATCTCAGATGTCAAACTGAAAACAGGGTGAATCATCTTCTGACTTAACTGTATTTTATCATAGTGTTATATTTTTTTAATCTTTCAGGCGTATTTAACAGGCATAAGTTAGCTGCTGCGAGGTGAAATAACAAAATGGGTCTCTGTGAAATATTTTACTGTCATGATGCCAAAATTTTATGACAGCAAGTCAAATCTGCTGGAAAAAATGAAGAGCATCTTTTAGTTTTGCCCTTTCATAACAAATCTGAACTTGTAGGAAACAGCTGACTTTTTCTTTTGTTATTTTAAAAAAGAAAAATCATAGATGAATGAATAGATGAAGCACTGTAGTTAGACTTTGTAGTGACTGAAAGCCTGAGAATAACTCTCATTATTAATCAGTGTACTGTCAAATAGAAACATTAGTGCATCTAGTTAGAGTTGAAATGACAGTATATTATAGAAATCTTATGAGGAGCTGCAATCGTAATTTGTTGTAAACCAAAAGTGCTAACAGACCCAAAACGCTGATTTTCACTGATGCAATTTAAAAATCAAAAGGTGTTTTTCAGCCCCGCTTCATGTGATGTTAATGTTTTTGTGTTGCTTAATTTAAAGTTAATCTCAGCTTTAAAACATTTAATCGGTTTGTTTACAATAATCAGCTGTCCCTCCATCAAACATTCATCTCTTCCCTCTTGAGGTTTTAATTTCCTAACTCAGAAATTTCACCCCTTGATAAGCTCTGCAGAGAGGCCATGATATTTGTGAAAGTTTTCCTCTCTATTTCGCTTCCTTTCTTCTCTCTTCCCTCTTTCTCCATTTAAATAGGACTTCTGTACCTTTTGTGAATGTGAGCAACTGCGAAAAGACAAAACAAAAAGACAAGTTAATCTTAAACTTACGTGTGTGCTTAATGTTAAAATCTCTCTCGAAGTATGTGCATAACTGAAAACAGCAATATGTAAACGGTGTACCTATCTCTGTGTGGAAATGGTTCCTGTGTTGATGTCTCTTTACACTCTGTAAGCACACTAATGCAGAGATATGAACACACTCACGCTCTGATGGCCGAGGCTGCCGGGGATGAGACCGCTTCACTTTTTAAAATCAAGTAAATATAAGGCAACTCGACTCTAAATCGACTAAATCGGAAATACAAAACGTGTCTTCAAATCTATAAAGGACGTTGCATGTGTTGCATGTTTTACAGGTCAAATTCTCAGTTTTTATAAACAGACAGGCGTAGTTTGTTTTACACCTCTGGAGAGACTTGATTATTTGTGAATTTTGTACTTTTTGGATGTAAAACACACAGATGTACCAGGAGCTGTAAAACATTACCTATGTCTGCCTGTGTGAGTGTAAACTGAGGTTTGTGATCGTAAAAAATATCGATGATTGATGATCATTTTTACAGAATTTTGGGTTTCCTCATTTCTGAAGTCGTCTTTGTGCTCTGCAGCCTCGGCTAAAGGAAAAACTTTGTGGTTGCTCCCGCACACTGCTGTTGATAATTGTTCTTTTTGTGCCCGTGGAATCAGCTTCAACATTACGCTAACGCTAACTTCAGCGCTGACACTCATCAGAGGCTCGTTCAGCTCAACCAGCTGCAGAGTTTTGTTGCTTCTCTCTGAGCGTCACTGCTAAACGAGACCCACCCGACTCTTAAGCTTCGTTACGAGTTGTTTCGTTGAGTTATGTGGCCGCTTGATGTGCGAATAGAGCACCGGTCAGTTTAACATCGTGAACTCAAAGTCCTGCCCTGATAGCGCTGATGTTGATATTTGTTAGCCCAACAGGCTGCAGTTCAGTCGGTCACATCAGCTTGTTAAATGAAGTTTAGTTTAGTTAAATGCAAAGAACAGAACTGGAAAAGATTTAGGGAACGACACGGTCAATGGGTTTCTTGGAAAAACTGGATTAGCTCATAAAATAACTGAGCTTTCTGTATAAATTACAAAAGTAAATTGATTTTTTATAAATTGCAATCTGTCCTGGAAAACTGTAACAGCTTTCAGTCAGGTAGCTAGGACATCACGGTAATCCTGTATTATTGTGTCCTTGCAAGTTTTGTATTTTGGTTTGTGTTTCAAAATATTTGAAACAGCAGACTTCGTCTTTTTTTCTGAAGTTTAGAGTTAAATGAGAAACCTAAATCAAGTCAGTAAGAAGTTCAGATCTTCCACCCCTGCCTAACTGAAGTCAGACACTAAATTACACTTTTCTGAAGTATCCTGCATCAATAACACAGATTCAGATCGATTTAAAATGTTCTGGAAGAAAATTTCTTGAAACTGAAACGATATGCAGATGACTCACAGCTTTACCTTCCTACATTCATGCTTCTTTCTCCTGCCATCCCATCCAAACCTGAACAAAAGAGCCTGTTTCCACACGTTGTAGTTCAAATCGATTTATAGTTTCACGCACAGGAATAAGCTGCTTCGTCAATGCTACAGCTCCACAAAGTCAGGATCTGCTGACTCCTTTATCCTCGGTGAACATAGACGTCAGTGGACCGCAGTTATGGTGAGGTTTGTCTTTGTACAGTAAACGTACGGTACAGTCGATATGTGAAGCCTCTGTTGGTTTAAACATGTTCTTACTGCTGTTAATGTGCAGCTTTCTCTGGTTTGGCCACTAGGTGTCACTAAGGAGTCACTGGTTAATCATCTCATGACAAACAAAACCTTACAGAAGCTTTCTTCATTACATATTCTCTATTTGTTCTGTCAGTTTAAAGGACTTTTGTCTGTTTTAGCTCTTAAACTACAAACTACTGTGTGTATACTTATTTCATAAAGGAAGGAAATCAATTAAAAACTGATGGATGATTTGGAAACTTTGTAGTTTGTAGGTGATGGACTAAAACACAACTGGCTTTGTCCTTTAAATCCTCTATAATCGATCGGTGTACGTGTCTGAGAATATAATGTTGAACTCATTCCCATAGAAACTAACTCAGCACTGGTTGTTTTAACATTAATAAGTCTTAAGGATATACAGTATATAGCCTATATTTTGATAACTTCACTAAGTGTACTTTTTGTTTTCCAGTTTTGTAGCGTGTGTGTGTTACTTTGTTCTTGGTTAAAGTCCACGTGTGTGAGTAACTCCTGTTTTAAAAGCGTGTGAAGCCGACAGACGTTAAAGGGGAAACAGGGGAGAACGAGCATCGGACGCCCTCAACCTAACAGATACTCACTGCATGCTCTCTCTCTCTGTAACTTTCTCTCTCAGTATTTTCTCATTTGGGTTTTTCAATATGTGTACTATCTTCTTCTCATCAGCATGGAAGTGCTTCTAATAATAACAGTGACAACTCTATGAATATAATAAAGAATTTGATGTTGTTTTTCTACCTCTCCTGTCCATTGCTTTTACTTACATCTTTGAAATTGTGAAGAAAAGAGTCATCAAATCTTAAAATACAGTTTTACAATCAGTTATTATTTAAACTGTCCAAAAATAACAGATTTTTTAATACTGAGAGAGCATGAAATATGTGCATTTCAATACCATTTGCATTATAAATCATGTGGTGTAGTGATTCTCTTTCTATAAATGTTGCTGAGATATAATTCGAACAGCTCATAAAGGCAGTAATAAAGAAATAAAGACAGGACTGAGTTTGTGTCATGATAACTAATTTTATTTTTTGGATGAAACCCATCAGGTTACAAACGGTGCTTCTGTTTACACGCAGTGATTTTAATAAATTAAATAGAAATACAAAATAATTTAAAAATCAGAAACTATAAATCAGTCAGAGGAGCTCAAACTGTCAATGTTTCATAACTGTGTCCGACGGGAGAATTTCCCAGCAGCCTCTGAATGCATCATCACATGTTGGACCAGCAGCAGTCACATCAAAGCAGCAGGCGTCCACGAGCAGGGTGCAGTTTGTCTGACCTTTGACCCCTGAAGGCCGGAGTGCCTGCACAGGAGGAGTTTGAGCTTCATGCAGCATGTTGGCGGTTTGTGGGGTTCAGAGGAAGGCGGTGAAGAGTTTCTTCTCTGCTCCGGCACTGCGGGGAGGGGAGGGAGATTTGACCTTTGACCCGCTGCACTGCCGCTTCCTCCTGGCTCTGCGGTTCTTAAACCAAACCTGGAAACACACACAGGGAGAGGAGAGATGTAAATGCATGTTCTGGAAAAGTGTCTTCAACCAGATATTCTTCCTCTGATGTGAAAACCAAAGCAAATCAGCTCATTTAGACAAGAATGTTGATTCATTTCAACAAATTATGTTGTTTATGTCACTGTAGCCAAAAACTTAATCAAAATGTAAATGTTCACAAACAGATTATGATAAATCTTGGAGTAAATAAAAATATATTAACTACATTTTAAGATTTATTTTATGTAAATATTTAATTTGGAGCTGAGAAGTAATAGTCAGGTTCTCTCCTGCTGCAGACAGACTCACAGTTTCCATCGTGCGTAAATGCGAACTGCAGAGATTTTAGGCACATGATGTGGCTTCAGCAGGTCAGGCTGTATATGCTGCTATACTATTAATTCAATCGTGTTAAATAATAATTTTAAATAAGACAGTCCTGGTTTTTTAAATAAAACAGTCCTGGTTTGCAATATAAAAACTTTCTCCCGGGAAAAACGCTGCGTAAAACGCTCCTGGCGCCCTTTTACGCAGCGTGGAGAGGTTTTACGCAGCGTGGAGAGGTTTTACGCAGCGT
>JBAJHX010000049.1:1548163-1558577 GCA_037176925.1 Amniataba percoides | reverse complement strand
GTCTCCTCGCTCAGTCCGGTGTTTCTCGCCACCTCAGCGCGCGCCTGCACCGCCGGATAGTCTGTGAGCTCGAACAGCGCCTCGAGCTGTTTGGTCTGACTGTCGGTGAACACGGTCCGCATCCGGGCCCTCTGCCGGGCCTGAGGCCCGCCGGGGGGCTGATGGTAGCCATGGTAACCCGCCAGCTGCTGAGCATCTGGGAATAAGAAATAATAGCGAATAAAATAATGAGAAACACGTTAAATGTTAAAATTAGAGGTTAAATGAGATTATTAAGTGCAGAAGTCCTGTAACCGTTTCCGCATTACTACAGCTGGTTTAGACTTTCTGATCGACTTCTAAAGATAATTAATAGTTTTCTAACAGTTTAACTAACGCAGTGTTAAAGGAATTAAAGGAATAATTAAAGTGTGTGTACCTGCAGCCTCCTGGTGGCTGAAGTGCGCGTAAACGCCGGAGTTTGGATAGATGAAGTCGCTGCGGTGGAAGGCGGCTCCGTACGGATAAAACGCGTCTCCAAAGCTCATCCCGCGGTACTGCAGCGACACCGGGACCGGCAGCGACACCGGGACCGGCGCAGGGGCCCTGAAGGTCCCGCAGTCCAGGATGAAGCCTCCAGTGAAGCCGTGCAGGTTCCCGTCCGGGGCCGCCTCCGTCCTCTGGCCCAGCTGCGGGGACAGGATGCGCTCGATGCTGAAGTCCGACACTCTGCTGGCCTCCATGATCTCACCTGAGCTCACCTGAGGCCTCTGAGCTCCGAGAGTCCAGTTTTAAAGAGAAACAGCAGCATCAAACACCTGCCGGCTCTTTAATATGCTAATGAGTTCAGCTCAGTGTGACAAAGTTCAGACATGAGAAGAAACCTGCGCTTTGATTTGACCTTTTGACCTTTTGATGCTTTGATCTGAGTGATGTGAATTAATCTGTGACTATTTACTGAACAAAAATCACCTCGTTTGTTCATTTATTCTCCTTTTCAACTTTTGATTTTCAACTTTGTTCAAACATGCTGAATATGTAAAGTCCACTTTTACAAAGAGAAGTTACTCTTTCAGCCTTTTAGGCCACGTGTCTTAATGATTTATTTATGTCCTCCATTTTATTTTGCAATTAGATGATTTACATTTAAATTATTTCTAGTTTCACAGTTAAAACTTATGTCAGATGTTTAAATGTTGTTTTATGATCTTTTCTGCACTTTCACTTGTTTATTGTTGCACACATGCTGCTGACAGAGCTTCTGTAATCTGCTGTCTTATTACATATATTTTCATTTAGTTGTATAATTTGTATTTATATTGTCACTTTACACATATGGTGTTCAATTGATTATCCAGTGTAATATCAATCTGTATGTGTGGAGGATGTTTAATGCATTTTTATGCCATTTTTATCTGTATTCTGTGTTCTTATAGTTATATTTTGAGTGCATTTTATCTTATTTGTCTTTCTATTGAGCTGCTGTACGAGAATTTCCCCAATGTGGGATTAATAAAGTTTTATTTTATCTTTAACGTCTATAATTTATTATTATTTTTGTAAGTATTTTTTTGCTTGTGTGCTTTTTTATTTGAGGTATTTTGAGCATTGTTTATGGGAGACTCAAGATTTTTTTAAAGCAGTTACTTGTTTTTGCACATGACAAATAAAGTCTTAAATCGTATTTTTATTTTCCAGAGACAATAATATCAGAATAAAATGCATCCAGCAAAAATAAAACTTTCTTTTTTATTTTACTGGTGCAGTTTCCAGATGTCTTTCTCCTCTGTGCAGTTAATTGTATTTTCCTTGTGTTTGAGTTCAGACATGAGAAGTTTGCTGCAGAGTAACTTGCAGTGTCTGTTTGTGGCCTGCAGGTGTCGCTCAGTGCACAAACAAACAGTCACACCTGTGACTCACAAAGAGCATAAAGATGAGAGGAACATTGTTCTTTTATTCAAAGTACTGCAGAGATTTCTGAGGAATATTACAGTGAAACCAGCTTTAATGCAGCTTTGATGTGGACAAACTGTGCGGACACATCAAAGCAGGAAATGACTGAAGTTAACGAGCTTTTCACACGTTTAACTGATTTTAATGTTTTTTAGTCCAAAGGAGCTTCAGTCTGCAGAGACTGAAAGAGTCAATAAAACTGAATATTTTATTACAAGCTCAGTTTTTATATTTGTTACTACAGAAATACTATCAGTGATAGAAATATAAGTAAATATAGAGACAACTTTATTGATCAATGGATTGAAATTAAGCAGCCAGGTGCATAAAAACACAATAAAATACAAAAAAGAAAAAGATAAAGTCACATATGCTAAAATAAAATAGTATTATTTAGTGGGGATGTAGAGCAAAGATATGCAGAGTAACATAAAACAAGATTACTATCATTTTTTACTTCTTGTAATATGTTTGAAATTCAGAAAATACACAGACCTCAATGATTTTATTTAGTAAATCAGCTTTATTGGTGTTTGTTGAATAATTTAAATGTGAAGTTGTGTAAAATAAGGGACAAATCTAAAACTTAAAAAAGGTAAAATGTAAAAACTGTCAGTTTCTGGTTTCCTGTGATGTGATCTGATGTGATGTTAGTTCAGTTTGACTTCTGAGGAAGATCAATCAGTGATCAATAACAGATCAATCTCTTTAAACTGTCTCTGATCTCATTGATCACTAATAGCCATGAAATGAACAGAAGAGCATCAGACTGCAGATTAAAGAGCAGAAACAAAGAACATTTACATATTTAAATATTAAATGAGGCTCAAATGTAAAAAATACCAACTTTAATATCAAACAGTATGGAGGTCAAAAGATGCTCTAAGACAAAGAAGGACTGTTAAATATCACATAACACAATATTAAAAAGAAAAAGTCGGATAAGTTTGATTTCATTATGAGGTCTGTGACATTTCAAAAGTCGGTCTGTATTTATTGTTTTATTGTGTTTAAAAGTTAATTTTCTCCAAAATATTCTGAAATTTTCTGCATTAAAGCATGAAAATAAACATTCAATCATAGTACATACATAGTTCTCCCTATTAAACAAAATAAAAAGTCAAATAAAGTGTATTTATATCTTTAATTAAATTATATAAATATGTTTTGTGCACAGTTGTTGACAGTAAATGCTTTCAAGGTTTGAAAGTTCTTACTTGACGTATTTTATGTACCAAACTCACCAAACTTAATCAATGAATCAATTACTTTAGTTAGCTTGAAGATTAAGGTTGAATTTCACCTTTTTTCACCTGCAAAAAGCAGCTGAGTGAGGAAATGTTGGGAACTAAATTAGATAATAAACTTATTAATGAAATAAAATATGGACCTAAAATATAAATAATACAATTAAATCAAATAAATAACTGAAGATAATGAACAAACAATACAGAGATGCTGTTTGGGCCCTTTTGAGCCTCCATATTTCTCTGCCTCTTGTGTCACTTTGTTGTAAGTTTTAATTTATTAGAGTAGAAATAATCATTATTTCCTTAATGAAATGAACGGGGGAATTAAACTTCACCTTTAAGGTCGAAGTTTGAGTCAGCGAATCCCAGAGAAGCTTTTTTTTTTCTTTATTTTCACAGCACATTAATCTTATTTAGTCTTAAAGCTGAGTTTATCGTGCAGGTTTTCTTCCCTCTGCTGAGCGTTTCTCGTGTGTGTTGTCTGATATTTCTGCCTCGTCTCTCTCTCTCAGCATGAATCAGCAAAACATCATGAAGCTGCAGACTGCTCGCTGAGCCAGACATGCAGCCTCTCTCTCTCCCTGTCTGGATGCTTCACCGTCTATCTCGCTCGCCCCTCTGTGCTCCGGCTGATTAGTAAGCACGGCGGGAGTTCATTCGCAGGGCGTTTTGGGCGAGTTTCAACCCTCCGACCGTTCTGCCTTTTGGCTGCAGATCATGTCTCCTCTCAGCGAGTCGGCCGGGCTTCATTACTGTCTCCTTCAGGACACTTCGCCGGCCGAGTCTCGATACTCCGACGGGCCTTTGAGCTCGAGCTCTGCAGGTTTCAGGACTGTTTAGTGCACCTCAGTGTTTTATCTTCAGGGCTGAGCTCCGACACTGTTCAATGTGCACTTTGCCTGTTTGTTGATGCAGTTTATTGTTCAGTCAGTCGTGAGAGGCAGACGACACAGAGACGAGTCGTGTAGTCGGGTCACAACTTGTGTCAAATGACGACTAACGTGATTTATAACCATCGATGGGTCGAATATCTTTGATGCTTCATTAGTCTGGCAGTTTGGAGAGTTTTGCAGCTGAAAAGAGGTGACATGAACTGTAAAACTTTGATTTGATAAGAGAGTAAATGAGAAATACATGATGGGAACACAATGCGACAAGAAACACGTCTTATTTAGTGATGATCCTTCTGCAAATGTTGTGTTAAATGTCATAATATAACAGAAACCTCAACTGCCAGCTTATTTTATTGAAGGAAATTACACAAAAATCAAACAACAAGCATGTTATAGATGAAGTCAACAAGCTGAAGCTTTCTGAGGCTTTTATTTAACACAGGAAATGTGATTGAAACGAGTCCTGTGAGATGACGCTTTAATGATTTTATTTATAAGAAACTAAAGTTTTGGACAAAATAAAACAAACTAATTTGAACAGATGATTTGATGACTTTGATGAAAGGTCAGAGGATCATCAGGTGATCACACTTTTGTCTGATGAGAGGATCAATATGTGAATCAGATTTCATCACAAACCATCCGATGGTTGTTGTTGTGTTGTTTCTGATATTTCAAAGAGGGAGACGTCGCCTTCATTTACTCTTCTGGCGGACTGGTTGGGTTTTAATACTGTTTGAGGTCGCGTTCAGCCAACAAAATAAAAATAGCAGAAGAGAGACGGGGAGGGAGGAGGGAGAGTGGATGTTTTTGTCTGCGACCAGGCGATGACCTGAACTCTCAGCGGAGATAAAGAGACACAAACAGCAGAAACAGCAGGAGAGTAATATTAAATAAAAATTATCTATCAATGAGAATCAGTCAGTGAAATTGGAAAAGTGAATCTCCGGCCGTTGTGCGTCTCACCCTGCGAGGGCCGCTCACATCGGCTGATCCTGATCTCGGTAAAGAAGAAGAAGATTATTGTGGTCTGCCGTCTGAACCCATTAAGAGTTTAGTTTTGTGAATGAAGCGTCGTCTGCTGGCATCAGACTGAAAAAACTCGACGTATGACTCATCTCACAGCCGCAGAGCAGTTTGGAAATATCGGCTCTCCTGGAGCTGAACGGCTTCATTTGAAATGAATTACACGCAGATTTAAAGCTGCTCGTCCTTCACTTGTCTCGGTTTATAAGGTTTTATAAGTGACATCAGTGATCAACATGCTGGAGGTTGTGACTGCAGGATGTCTTTGTATTAACGTGACGGATGAATGATGGAGAGAAAAATCAGAGTTTTTTGGACGAATCTGTCCTGACTCTCTTTAATGCCTCTGCAGCTAAATGTTTGTCAAACAGGTCTGGACCGCTGTCTGAAGGATCTGTGTGACCTTTCGCTAACAGCACTCGAGTCACCGTCCATGTTTTTTTGTATTTTCAGTCAAAAAAAGTGAAAACAAACTGTCACACCAGCGCAAAGATGTCCTCTTACATTCATAATGAACAAATCTGCATCTCTTTTATCCAGGACCAAGAAAAGGCAGAATGAGAAGATATAAAGTGTTATTTTTCTAAATAAAATTGTATAAAACATTTGACACGGTGAATAAAAATGTGATGAATGTCTCCTCAACATGTTTCAAACGTCTCTGATTTGTTAAAAGTTCCCTTTAAAAACTGTTTGAATTCACAAAAATAAAATTCAATCATCTCACGACCCCTCAGATTCATCTGGTGACCTTTTGGAGGGCCCGACCCCTCGTTTGGGAACCTCTAAACTAGCTGACTGTATGTAAAGAAGTTAAATCCTCCACAGGTGCTTTAACTGAAGTAAAGTTTTCTTCTGCAGGTCTGACAGAGACCTTCAGTTTGCTTTTTAATTAACAGATTCATTAATATTAACAGTCATTTCAAAGCCGAGTGCTTCAGTCGTCTAACTGTGCTGTTGTTGTCGTGTGCAGGCGCCATTAAAAAGAAAAAACATTAGCAGTGATTTTTCTTAAAGCAGCAGGTTTGTTTCCTGCATTTTATTAAGTTTGCAGACGACTCAACAATCAGAAGAACATTTTCTTTCCACGTGTCATCGGTTAAAAAAGACGACAGCTCCTGGGAAATAAATCTGTCATATTAAAACACCTTTCTGTTCTACATACAGCAAATATTTCATGATAGTTTCAGTGTCATACATGAGAACTGTACGTATACTTTTACTGCATAAAACCACCTGTTGGCTTTAACTTACCACAAAAACAAAATAATGAATCATCCGTATGATTATTCAGAAATCTTTGCACCACAGTCCCAACATGTTTTATGTTATTAGTTTGTTTTTCCACTTTGTGATATTTGCACATTTCTGTGCTATATATTCTATATTTTGCTTAATATTTTTCTGTAAAGTTATCTATTTTATTATTATCTTTTAAGTCTATACTTAATTTAATACTTCAGTTTATCTATTTTTAGTTTTATATTTATTCTTTTGCTTGTATAGTTTCCTTTCTTAATATTTTTTTAGCCTGAATTTCATCGGCGTGTAATTGTTGTGCATGTAAATAAAACATAAAGTCTTGAATCAAAAGTCTTGAAAAGCATCTTCTGTTGGATCATGAGGACCCTGAATGAGGAAAGCAACAAATGATTTTATTATTAAATATTTTTTATTCTTTCTACAACATCTTTTGGAGGATAGTGGGAGTATGAGTGGTTGTAACATGAGCATTTTGTTTTAAATATATGAAGGAGGCATTCCCAACTAAACCTGCATGTTAAATGGCTTTAAATGGTTTAATCCACACCTTCATAATAATGAGTAATAATGAATAATCTCAGCTGGCTGCAGTTCGTCAGTCTGACCAGCAGGAGGCGGCGCAGACAGCAGAGCACACTGCTGGCTGCTAAAAACATTATGTAATGTCTCTGTTTTCCAAATCCTCTCTCTCTTTTTATCTTTTATCTTTTCACCGACTCATCTTTCATTTATTTTATTTTCTCTCCCCCTCTCACCGTCGCTCCACTCTTTCTCAACGTGACTCGCTCTTTTCTCTCCTTTCTCTCACTCTCTTTGCAAATATCATTTGAAAATAAAGACGTTCAACTCTGGGCTCTTTGTCTGGCACACACACACACACACACACACTCACACACACACTCTAGACAGTCATTAGACAACTGTCCGACCTTCACTGCTCTTCATAGCCCACAGGAGACACACCACACACACTCACACACACACAGTCGGCCAAAACACACACAGGAAAATTCATTCACACACACACACACACACACACACACACCTCCCTCCTGCCGTGCGGTTCGTCACCTGAGGCGGTACAGAAGTCTTTCTCTGAATAATGTGATCTCTCTTCAGGCGCGCTTGATTTAACTCCACTCTGCAGGATGTTTCCTCCCGCTAAGACCTCAGATAAATCTGCACGTCTTTACTCCTCGTGATGAATCAAACGCACCCGCAGGTTTCCACAGAGACACACAGACGGGAAAGTGATTCGATTATTAACCTATTTTTAACAAATATGGCTGGTTTCATTTTGTATTCTTTTATTATCGGTGGCGAATCCCATGAAAAAGTCAAAAAAGCAAAACATGTTTTTGAGCCGACTGGTTCAGTAAAATCTTTAAAAACACCTCACAAATACAAATTTCCACTTTTAAAAAGATTCAGCTGCTCACTTTAGTTTTTAATCAAACAAACAGGAGGAAATAGTGCATCTGTTGGGGACTATTTTCAGCGGCGGATGAATCCACATTTAGCGCTGGAGAGTATTTATAGTGATTGAGTTAAAGTAAACCACAGTGTGTTTGTTCATGGTGATGAATTAACAACAGCGAAGCTCACTGATGAGTTTTTAATAGTTTTTATGTCTCAGAGGAGGACGATGTTTCAGGCTGTGATTCACACAGTCTTGATCTGGATCGAATTTAATTACCCGCGGGTCTATTCAGGCTGGGTCTGATAGTTTTAGGTCTCTTTAGGATCACATATTCTTTAAAACACATAACGTGTGCATGCTGGATTTTAACCAGACTGTGTTATTTAGGAGCAAACAGCCTCACTGTGGCACCTCAGGGTGTAAAAATGTTTGTATTTTTGCATGAACGCTGTAAAAATACAAACTTATTTCAACTTTTTGAGGATGCCGACTCAAACCGACGACCTCTGAATCACTTCACCTGCGTCTCTTGATGTCGCTGCACAGAGCCGGATGCAGTTCCTCTTCTGGCCACTGGAGATGCTGTTTCCAAGATAACTGACTGTATTGACGGAAATGGAAAAACTCCCAGTTTATTTTCTTGAAATAACAAATCTGTGTTTTCCACACAGGAAGTCTGAGTGCATCTTGGTGTAAATGTTTAAATTATTATTTTATTTAGAGGAAATAAATGAGATAATAATTAATAGATGTTTCCTCGGCTGCATATCAGCCTTTCAGATTCATCCACAGTCGTTTGTCTCGTCTCAGTGAGGCGAGTTCAGCTTCAAAACATCCCGTCAGAAACTCTTTTTCTCCAGCTGATCCTCCCAACATGTCTCCAGGAAACAGGACAGATGTGAACCACGTTCAGTTTAGAGAAACGTGTTTCTTAAGAAAGTGACAAAATGCAACCTGATGAGTCTGAGCAGCTGCTCTTAATCTGCCATCAATCAAATGTAATTGATCGTTGCTGCTCTTCGGATGCTGCTGGATGAGGTTTGGAGAAATCTGTCTCAGCCTGTTTGGTGAAAACATGAGAAAATGTCACCTGCAAACAACAAACACGAAACATTTGACCCTTTTTTCATCGTTTCAGTCGTCTGAGTGTGTCGGATAAAAGTGGCTAAAGCTCCCACTCACCCATTAAAAAAGGTTGGAGGTGATGTTGCAGCAAAGGTCAGGAAATGTACACACAAACACACACACACACACAAAGAGCTGACACAGTCTCAACTTGTGTACAAGTGCACATTTAAACAAAAGGAAGAGTGAATGGAGGAGAGTTCAGCTTCAATTATGCAGAGTGTGTGTGTGTGTGTGCGTGTGAAGAAAGAAGTGGGTGTGGCATTAAGACGGTAAGCGGTCTCGCATGCTGATTGGTCAGTTTGGGGATACATACGGAGCAACGATTGGCTGGTTTGCGTCACAATAGGCGCTGCGATTGGCCGACGGGCGAACAATGGTCGTGTCATTGGTCAGTTCAGAGAACAAAAGACTGTTTGGGCATCGAGGCGGAAAGGTGACAAGGTCAGTGTGTGTGTGTGTGTGTGTGTGTGTGTGTCCATTGTGTTGTATGGGAGAACAACATGTTCAGCATAATGCTGGAAAATAAGATTATGAAGTATATTGAAATAAAATCATTTAAACTCTAATTTTCTGTTTTATTTTTATGTGTATCTGGATGTTTTTTTTTAAGATTTGTTGATAATTATTTCTCCCATTTTTCATTCTTTTTTCTTTATAAAGAACCACTAAATGTTAAAACTCTTCATCTTATCTCCACAGTGAAGAGGAGGTGATGTGACACACCTGAAGCTGATCCTTATTCTTCATGTTTGTTTAAATGTTTTGTCATGTTGGTTTATTTTGTATGAAGACATCTGTTAAATGCCTGCAGCTTAATGACGACTTTTTGTGATCCACCTAATCCTTTAAATCTCTAAAGTTCATCTCTCGAAAGACTTGTTCCCACAAACTTTTTTTCAGGTTTCGTTCTTTGATTAACATCCTTTAATTCATTTTCAAGGAGACAGATGTCAAAAGAAGTGAATGGGCTGATGACACTTCATCCACAGAAACCTCTAAATGTTTAAAGAATTAAAACTGAAGCAGAAACTTGTTGCAGCAAATCAACCAACTGAGAAAGTCCTTTCACATGATTTCATGTGGCTCTGTGGTGCAATGGATAGCGCGTTGGACTTCTAGCTAAACTCTGGAGAAGAGATTCAAAGGTTGTGGGTTCGAGTCCCACCAGAGTCGACCTTTATATCACAAACCTTGTTAATGTTAGTTAAAACAATGTCAGGTAAGTGCAATGAATTACTGTTCAGCCTCTGAGAAATCTGAAATCTGATCATAGATTGTCTCATATGAAGCCCTGTGATAAAAATACTTTATCTATTCTATAAATAAATTATAGCAGAAATGCCAATATTTCTGAAGAAAAATATGAACATGTCAAAAAATATGTAAGTTAAATAAACCTGGTTAAACAAGAACTCACCAATGAAGAACAGATGATCATCTACGAAAGTGTTTATTATTAGATGTTATAATTTATTTTAGTGTGAAGGGGAGGGGGGGTTGTC
>JBAJHX010000049.1:1520123-1541039 GCA_037176925.1 Amniataba percoides | reverse complement strand
CTGGACAGGTGCACTCGTGTGTTTCGGGCTCTGGATGACGTTTCTGTGTGTGCAGTCGACTTCTTTGGATCATTTTGTTCAACTCCCACAATGCCTCAGTGCCGCTTCTTTCTCTGTAACTGTGTCACACATCACATGAACTGCGGCTTCAGTTTCACTACGGCGACCTGATCCGTGCTTCGTGTTCACCTGAGAGGCCGAGTTACACCTGAGACCTGTTTGACCTCATTCCCACCTGAAACTATACTGTCAAAAAAACGTGACAATCAGATTAAAATCCACGCTGGTTAGTAACTTTTCCTTATGATATCTAAGTTATCTTCTTAATTAAATGATTACTGATTGATTTTCTCTACAAAACGCTGCCTGTCTGTACTTCTAAATGAATCCTTTGACTGCTGCTGAGAATAATCTGCATAATTTGAGGGAGACGGGAGGAGATGAAAAGAAACGAGTGGAGTTAAAGAGAAAGCAGAGCTGAGCTGATAAGAGTGTTTTTAAAAGGCCTTAATGTGTTTTATTAGTGTTGCTGAGGCTGCTGGGCTTCATTATGACTCAGATTACCTTCATCATGTCCCGAGGCTCCGCCCTCCCGCGGCGGCAGTCAACGCCGACTCTTTGCTAGCTAACATCTGCAGGCTAATGTCCCCTCTGACGGCCATAACAACACATAATGTTATTACACCATTAAATAGCCTGCTTCCTTCAGCTTTATGGCCGCCGGTACCTGCAGCACCTCTGCAAATAAACCCTCTCAGTTAGCCTTTTCCACCGCGGGGCCAAGCAGGGCCAAAGCAGGCTGAGCGGGGCCAGTCTGGTTCAATGTTTTAGGTTTACTGCTGAGAAGAGCTCGGCGATCAAAAACCACGTCGTGCAGCTGCGAGACGAAGTGAAGAACAGATCCACAAACGTTTAATAATGATTCTCTGATTTCTTTAGTTCAATGATTCTGCATCGATCATCGATCCATTTTAAAACTGTGAAAAGATGTGAGAGCAGCTGCAAGAGACTGACTGCTTTTTTAAAAGACAAAGTTTGGACACACTGATGGAGAAAAATAAAGCAGGGAGAGAAATCTTAAACTGAGACGATCGAGAATCGTTTGATAATCGAATCTTGAGGTGACTGATTATTCCCATTATGCCTTTTCAAAGTAAAGTACCTGAAAGTTTTCCTGGCACAGATTTCTTTTGCAGGTAATTGAAGAGAAATTGTGTTGTCCATCCCTCAGATCTCAAAAATGCGTCATTCAGACATCAAGCAAGCTGATTTGTTGATCCAGCACCCGTCAGGCGGCAGCTTTGTAAAAGATTATACAAACGAAATGACCACACGAATATCCCGACAATCTTCACACACATTCGACAGTGTGTCCAGATGTGTACGTTTAAAATCTGGGTATAAATTGAACCTCTTTGTCTTTCTGACTCGCCTGCTGTGCCAACACGGCCTCGCCGAGGTCACGTCATCCTGAACAAAACAAAGCTGACCCGTTTGGCCGAACAGATCTAACCTGCTTCCTCCTGCAGCCAAAGCAGATTAGCTTAGCTTTTAGCACAACAAGGCCAAACACGAGCGGAGCCAAACAAGACGATCAGCTTCTTAACCGAGGCCAGCCCGGTTTCTGCTGTTAAAGGGGGTCAACCTGCGCTGGCCTGGTTCTTCTTTCAGGGTCAGTGTTATCTCCTCAGAGCTCATCAGTGATCCTGGTTTCACTGAAGAGTCGGAGTCCGGTTTCACTTCTGAAAAAGAGCAAAATTCATGAGCTTTATTCTGAAGTGGAGCCAAACAAGAACAGTTTTGTTTCTGCAGTTAGAAATGATTTAATCAGCCCAGGGTCAGATAATTTCTACCGTCACGTCATCAAATCGTGGTTACTCGAGATCGTCTGGCTATGAGGTGATTTTATAACAGAGGAAGAACATTTTATTTAAACTATTTTAACATCAACATAATGAATTTGATAGTAATGACTATTCAAACAACAGTTTTCTTTCCATTTATCATTATTATCTGTATTATCACAGTCCAGATTATAGTCCAAACTTTTAACTTCTCTGATGGTTTGCTTGGTTTCTAGTTTGCTGCAGAGCCAAACAGACGTAACAGTGAACCTGCGATAAACCAGCCTGGTTTCCTTTTACAAGTCAAACAAGGTTTAGTCTGGTTTTTACTGTAAAATGGCATCAAATGTCCGAACAGGGCCTCCCCTCTGCGGCTGCTCGGCCCATTTTAAAGTTCACACTGTTAGTTTCCTCCTGGGCTGTTTGTTTCACATAAAGGAAAAAGTGATGATTAAAGTGATATTTCTCTTCAGTGAAACATTATTCTCTTTTTTACCAACAACTTCCATCTTTATTTGTCCCTGAATTGACCCACAGGAAACATCAGTCCCAGAGTTAAAACAGCTTTCTTGGTTAATCTACAATCTCTGGTATGTTTAATATAAAGATGACACACAACAGGGACACACTTAATTGAAATATGAGATTAATTTTTATTCCTTTTATTCTTTGTCTCAGTATGAAGGTAAAACATTTTGACTTGAACTGATTTCATTCGTGTTGTCAACGTTTACGTCACCTTGTCTGATCTGAAGTCAGTTTGAAGCTGCAGGAAAAACACAAGTGTTGTTTCATGTGCAGGCGAGAAAGCGCTGAAATATTTCATCACACTCTCCGTTTTTTTCCTCTGTCAGCGTCTGTGATCCTTTCTGCTCATCCCGAACTCAAACACTTCCTCTATTCAGTCCGTATCTCTTCGCCTCGTGACGCCACTTCCAGCTTAGTTAGTTTAACATTCAAATCTCCGGAGAGACGTCGACGTATTTGGGTCATGAGATTAAGATCTGCTCAGTTTAAAAAAAAAAAAAAGCCTCTCTGACACCTTTTTAGAAATTTCAAAGTCCCGTTCAGCCTGAAACCAAATGTGACATAATCACTGAGCTCGGAGTTACGAAGTTGTTTCTGTCTGATTTACTTTCATAAACCAAAGCTGAACATTTTAGACGGCTGTTTTTTTTTCTGACGTCTAACAAACTGGGTTTTAAATGTTTTAGAAAGTAAAGAAGAAAGTAGGTGTTTGGTATTTTTAGGTCAAAACAGCTGGTTCAAAACTACAAATAAATTCAGTAGGTTAACAACTCGTTGGTCCCCGGGCAAATATAATTATCGTGATTTATAAAGTGATGGCGTGTGTGTGTATTCCCTGCACAGTCGGACTAAGTGCTCCATTAAAGGTGTTTTTTTAAATCAACACATCATTGCCTCATTAATCTTTAAGAATGGCCCATAATAACCACAAATAAATGAGTCGTCCTGCCTCTTGCGGCGTCGACGGTTTGTGAGTTTTTAAGGGAAATCTGAAAGAAAACAGCACAGAAATATTTGCATGACAATCGGACTGAATTATCAGTTTATTTCACTTCATTAATCAGTTCGATGACGTGTGCACGCTAACTGTTTCCTGCTCGTTTCTGTTGCCAGTCAGCATTTTTATCTGACACAAGCTGAGCAGCTGTTAAAAAGATATTTGTATTTGTGGAGGAATCATCTCACTTAGCTGTAATATCGACTCTTTCCAAACAATAAATAGCAGCAGGAAGTGATTATTTTTTTGTTTTGTTAAGCAGAAAATCTACGATCTTTCTCTAAATACTAAACCAAACCTCCTTCAGCAGTTTTGATTGATCACTTTCAAAGCTCAGCTGTTAATGACGTGTTTGAATCACTCAATCAATCAGGCTGATTTCTTCTCTGCAAAAACTCATTTTAGAGGTTTTTCTTTTTAGTTTTTTTTAACCTTTACTCTTGAACATAAAGCCACATGAGTCTTCTGGGTAACTGAAGTTATGACCATCAAACTGTTCCTCTCCCCTCGTAATGAAATCTGTCCTTTTACCCTCAGTTTGCTTCATTTCATAGAGATGCTCTGAAGACTACAGTGACCATGAGCCTTTGCTTTCATGCCAGCAGAATTTATAGACTTTCGATGAGGAACAAACAATGATATAATTCATATTAAAATGAAACAAACATGAAAACACAGAAACTGATGAATTAAACTTTAATCTTTGTTCCTGAATGCTCTTTGCGTTTAGATATTTTGAGTCCTCGGAGGAGGAAACAAGCTCACGTTTCACTGAAACAGCACTTTACTGTTTCTCACACAGAGGGAAGTGATGTGTGAGTGAACTGCAGCTCATGTTACTGTTAAATACTTTCTGGCTTTATTAACTTCCCTTCACACTTTAAGATCTCCAAAACAGGAGGACAACTCCGTCCATGAACGTGGCTGTAAGTTTATTTAAGATTTCACTGTGCATCTTTTTTAATGCATTATATTTCAGACATCTCGTGCTTCTCTTTGTGCACATAAACAGTCACATTTACATTTAGCAGGCCTGAAATGTTTGGACGATCAATAAACAGGACAAGAGAAAATATCTGATCTTATTTTTCAAAGGATGATTATGTTGCAGAACCTGTTTCTTTTCTGCTAAATCTGATGTACCATTGTTGGCGTGGCGTCATGAAACTGCTGCCAAACACTTTTCTATTCCCTCGACTGCACCTGAAATACAAAGCAGCTCGTTTGAGGAGCCGCAGGAACCGAACTGTTTGTGTTTTCAGTGCATCTGCATGCGTGTGAGGATCAGAGAAATTACACTGATGATAGGTTGGAAAATGGCGGCAGTGGAGATGTAATCGTCACACACACACTTCGATTCCTCTGAAATGTAAGATGATGTTGATTCAATCCCTCATGCAACATCCAGAGCACCAAACGTGTATCAGTCCGCTCACAAAAATAGTCCCCAACAAAAGCACCGTGTCCTCCTGGTTTTTATTGTACATGTAAACAAGTCAGTTTGGGCCTTTTTGTGAGATTTATTGAGAATAAATGAATATAGAATATTTTAATAGGTATGAGTTATAGATTACGTTTCTTCTTTCACTCATTTTAGACATTATTTTTCCATTTTACACCCTCAGATTTTCTCACAGTCTCCTTTTCAGTTTCCCCTCCAGCTTCTCTGTAATTAGATCGATGAGGTCAGGTATCTCCCACCCCCTCCTCTCTTTTTCTGCCTGTCTGTCTCTCTGCCTGTCTGTCTGTCTCCCTGAGGAGGACAGAAAGGCTGTTTGTTCCCTTCCTGCCTCCTTTTGTCCAGATGAGACAATAGACTGACTCTGGGGGCAGAGAGGAGGAGGACGATGAGGAGGAGGAGGGAAAGGAGCAAAAATGTGTTCGAAGGACAAGAAGGGAGTCGAGTCGAAAATAAAAGGTGACGTTGAAACGCTGCAAAGCACCGATTGGTCAGAGAGTCTTCATGTGACTGATGATGAGCTTTGTTCAGCTAATAAAACAACAGAAAAGCAGATAATTAGTTTGTACGACTGTTGTTCTGTGTGATGTTTATTTGTGTTTATCATGTTGTTGCTTCATATTGTTTTGCTGCAGACGTCTCGAGGCAAAGTCACAACGGTTGATGGTATATTTTATCTCTCATCTTGATCAATTTACTTTGTGCCCTGTTATTTCCTGATCTGAAAGTTAAACTTGTACACACCTGAGAGGCAGCTCCGATGGAATAAAGACGCAGTGTTCATAGTTCTTCACTCTTTGCTGGACCTGTATGTTAAAGTGAAGTATTGTTATGTGGTTGTTATGAAGCAAACAGCAAATGGGTGAAGCAGTGAGCGATCCTGAACGCAGCATGAAGTGGAGTTTTATGTGTCACAGTCACGCTCCGCTGACATGCTCAGAAAACTTAAATTAGATGTGCAGTTTTGCCGGTGTGAGGCGAAAACAGCAGATTGTGTTTTAATAAGTGACCGAAGACTGAACCTGCAGACAGAGGTCGAGCTGTCAGAGGAGAGTCCAGCAGAAAGTGTGTCGCTGCTTGTTAGATCAGGAATGTGTGAAAAGATGGACGACAAAACATCTGGACCGCCCCCCAGCTCATAAGCCCCGCCCCTCCACGAAAGCCCCGCCCCCTCCATGTTAGCAAAAAATAAAACATCAAATAAATGTTTGATGATTTATCATTTTATGCAGTTTCTGGCGTTCTGATGTTTGTTCATCTCTCAGTTTTCAGAGTATTTAAAGGTTTAATTTTGGTTCAGATTGCATTGATGCCTCTAAAATAATAAACATATTCATTTATTTGACGTTGGGAAGTGGAAAGTGTTCGACGAGCTCTCAGAGCCGGTTTGTTGGCAGGATGACCTCAGAAACTGCAGGTAACAGAGCTGTACTGTAGAGAGGGAGGCTGGGAGGACGAGGGGAGAGTTTCTGACAGCGGAGGCGACAGAAGAGCAGCCGACCTTGTCACCACACACACACACACACACACACACACACACACACACACACACACACACACACACACACAGATGTCACCACAAGCTGCTCGCGGTTGCACACTTTCGGTTGTGTTTGTGCTTTTCGCGCACAGTCTGTCGGAGAGAGAGAGTCCTCACAAAGGTAGAAAGAGGAGGAAAGTCCAGTGTTTGGTGTTTTTTTTTTACTGCACTCAGGATGAAGTTTAAATTAGAGGATTAAAAGTACAGTAAACTCGCTGTTAGTGCACCTTCATGCTCACTTGCTCTTATTTTAATAAATGATCCCGCACAAACCACACTGAAAGATTCATTTTACATTGTAAGTTTACGTTAATGTTGTTTCCTGGTGTGCTTTGTGTCTAATCTCCTCAGGCAGCTGTTCAAATGACACAAATCTCCTGCTGTCTGCATGTTGTTAACTTATTAATGCTGCTGTATCTGTAATGATGGTTTGAAAGGTCTCAGTGGGAGCCGATGGAGCGACGGTGGGCAGAATCAATACATAAAAATAATTAACTTCACTCTAATGGCTATCCGATGAGTTGCATGTACACACACTTGCTGTAAGAAGATGTATCGCACAATTATAACAACAGTATATTGGCAAAAAAACAAATGTGCTGCCCTTCTATTTGAGACGCACCAAACCACCAGCAAACATAACGCAAAAAGTCTCATGCAGCCATAATGTGCTCAAAATGTCAACAATACTAAAGAATATATGATGAAGTAAGTTTGCACTTGGTGGATCTGTACATAAATAACACACCAAACAGATCTGCATAATAACTTGTTTCCTTTAGTCTTTACAGCAGAGTCATGACAGCATGTAGACCTGCTGTCCAAATAATCCAGTTTTACCTTCTCAGACTCCTCCGTGCAAATCTCTTATATACACCACTTAATCATCTGCATAAAACACACACATCTCTTCAGCAACTTAAACGACTTGACAGCAAATAAAGTTTGCTTGTTAGAAACATACACGTGAGTCCTCATCGAACTGAAGGTCATAACTGCATCCTGACTCGATGCTCTGTGCCAGATAGTGTTCGTTATGTCATAGTTTCAACTTTCAGCTGAAACATGGAGAATGAGAAGAACTCGTCATGATATAAAAGCATCATGTAAAACTGATTTCATCGCATTGTCACAGGTGAACTTGAGCACATTTAGTTCCAGCTGTGAGACGTCGACTTAAAGGAGTCAACTCTGCAACATCTCGTGTTTGGTCACCACTCCTCTTGATGATGATTAATTCAAATATTTTTCCCTGTGGCCTCCATGATGATTAGTTAGTAATGACATTTATAGTTTATTATGTTTCTCGGGAGCTGGTGGAGACCAAAGTAAAGCTAAAAGAGTGAATATTAGTACATTCATGTAGCTTTCAGTCTTCAGTGTGTAAACTGACGGCTGTTTTCTAAGATGTTGATAAAGTCAGTATTTTACAGCTTGTTTTGTACCAAGTGTCCTAAAAAAACAAAACAAAACTTACTGCTGCTTTATTTCACAGCCAGTTTGCTTTTGTCTGCAGACTTTATATCTCCCTCGGCTTGTCATCTCCTTAGCTAAATTTGATCCAGTATTTAATATAATCCGAAAATCTTTTCTTGCTCCGTATCTGCCTGAACAGTTTTAAGGTAGTTTAAGGTTTCCAGACACCCACAGAGACGATCTTTCTCCTTTTCTGGGTGCATGCCAGCGCTCTCTCCATCCTTGCGTGCTTTTTAATGTTTCCGACTCGGAGCTGTTGAGAGGACGAGATGATTACCGCTGTCAGTACAACAGAAATGATGCTTAATGTGGTCGCACGGCGGCCGTCGAGCTCAGGTTTCAGGTGTGTGTGCGCTCTCAGGTGGGAGCAGAGGGGATGATTAACTTTGTCTCAGGACACAGACGTTATTTTAATCAGTCTTGGTTCTAATAGTCTTAACTTCCTCTCACCTTCATCACCTCCTCAGCTGAATATCACTTTCCCTCTAAAGCAGCCACGCTCTAATAGGAGCCATTCATCTCTTTTTCTTTTTTTTCCTCGCGCGCTGAAACTTCAGGGAGTGATGCATTTCACTGCTTCGCTCCAGCATTTTTCAACCTGTACTCGCTGACCTGCAGGGCTTCTCTCTACACGCTTAATATGCTTGATGCCAGTTTGATTGGAGTTTTTGCAAAAGCGAAGGTCACAAACAAATGAAAATGTCAGCTTGTTTTCCAGTATGCATGCAGGAGTACGTGCAGGAAACAAATGAAAAACCAGATTCCTTCTTCTAAAACATTTTTAATGTTGGTTTCCTCCTGCAGCACGAGCTGGAAATAATGCTGCATTCATGGAAAGAAGGAAATTAGGAAAACCTCACAGTCAGCGTTTCCTACTTTGCAACCTTTTAGGTCTAAAAGTCAAATTAAGGTAATGAAGTTGTGCAGAGTGTGCAAAGTTAAAAGGATAAAGAGCAGGTTTTTCTTTAATGATGCTTTGAACTAAATTACATCACACTGAATTAAAGTTATAGCCCTTATTTTCATGACACCAACCTCTGTTTTTAGGCTATTTATCATTTGGTATTTTTAAGTGATTTCCCCTCTGAAAAGCAGTTTTCATATTTTGTCTGCAGATTTCCTGTAAATGTGAGAGAGATCGAGAGGAAATGTGATCCAAACAGAAGCAGCTGCTGCTCCTCTGTTGTAGTTTCTCGATCACCTGCTGTCACCAACAACCAACCTGTATTGAAATCTTTAAGGATTATATCTTTAAAATGGCTTTAATACGCATTATATTCACATCACATTCATCTTAAATGCCCCTCATCTGCTCCACATTCACTGCCTGAAGCTGAATGAACTTTATCTCATCACGACGCTGTAGGAATATCATCGCGGTGTGATTCTGGAAATTTGCGTCCTCCTCACATCGATCACCTCCACAGCTGAAAATCATCCAGTTTATACGACACGCCAAACAGCACGACCACCTCTGACCGCCGCGCTAATAACGCTGGGTATAAACTAAGCCCCGTCCTGGTTTCTGTTTTAAAGATATGAATATTATTTAAATGAGTCTAAGCTGAGTCTTAAGTGTCTGACTTCACTTCTTTTGCTCTCAACCTCAATCTCCGTATCACCGTCGGGTCTCACAAAAGCCATTTTCTTAATCTTAATAAGGTGAATTCGCTTCCTGCAACGGGACAATGCAGAGGAGGTGATATCCTCATCATCTCAGCAGGGATGTGTCTTAATAGTGAAGATGAGCTGCCTCCTCTCATTCTGTCTTGCTGTCTGTCTGGTTTCCTGCAGGCAGAACAGCAACACTGCAAAACATCCACTTCTATTAAGATTTTAAGGATTACGCATTGTAGAGACATTTACTGGTATTAAACACAAATATCTGCCAAATATTTATTATTTCTTGAAGGCAGCATTAAAATCAGGCCATGACCAAACATTAAATGACCTTAATAATAGTAAAAAAAAAGGTGATGTTGATGGAAGTAGTGGAGCTTCAGACATTAAAGATAAAGCTTCCTGGAACTAGATTATCTTTTCAGTCATTCAAATGAAGCAGAAAGTACAGACGAGGATCTGATAAGCACAAACCGCCATTAGGAGCTGTCGAGTGAGTGTCGTTACCTTGAAAGTTTAATACTGTGAATTACACTTGACAATTATTTTAATCTTCAGTATGAAAAAATAAGACTTGAACACTCAGTGAAGCAGCTACATTTCCTTTTTATCACATTTCCTGTTAAGTGTGTGTAAGTGTGAAGATGTAGTTACATATTTTTATGTCTTGCAGACAAAAGGGCAGAGTTACAGATAAAAAAATCAAACACAAACTGCAGCATTCAGTCGAGATTGCAGAGAAACTTATGGAAACTTGAATGTTTCTTCTTTCTAATGACAACTAATGACAAAATACCTTTTCAGTGACTGAAACAGGTGAGAAGTGTTGCACTGTTGGGACTCGGCCGGCTGTTTTTTTTCCCCTTCAGACGTTTTGTTGGAGGCAACAAAGTCACAGAGGTCAATGACTGATCACACACACGCACACACACACACACACACACACACACACACACACAGGCAGGAAGCTGTCGGGTTATCATAGTGGATGATGAAGCATCAATCATTAGAGCCAATCAGGCCGCGCTGCCGGCTCGTTTGTCCAATACGATCGCAGCTTTTATTTCGTCCGTCTGGCTCAGCTGGTGACGTCTGTGACATCATCACTGACGTCATCATATTGTCAGGTGTCAGACGCACAGTCGGGCTATGATTGAGTGCAGTGTTGGGTTACTGAGAGTGTGTGTGTGTGTGTTGCAGATGTTATGCAAACAAGTAACAAGCCCTGTTGCAGTTGCTGTAAAATGTCAGAACAAAGTGTGTGTGTGTGTGATGGTGTTCAGTGTGTGTGTATGTGTGTATTGTTGCTTTAATGAGACTTTTCTTGCGTTCATGAAGGTCCTTTAAGACTAAATGAAATTCTCTAATATTTGGCTGTTTGAATAGTCGTAATCCTGCTTTAATTCAGCTGATGCAAATTAAGCTGTGTGTGTGTGTGTGTGTTCATCCCAGACTGCCTCATAGTCAAATCTTCCCTTTCTGTGGAAAACTACCAGACACAGACCTGTTGTTGGCTTTGCATCTGTTCAGCCTCTGTACAAATTCAAAGAAACAGTTGGATGTTGGGAGAAATATGCTTCCTCTCTTCTATCACCCTCATATCTATACTGTCCGTTAAAGATGACTTTGCAAAATAATCTGAAAACTCAGCTCTCTATGATTAAATCTAATTTCATATCGCTTCTTTTGACACTTTAGATTTTATTGCACTGCAGTTTTATTTCACTGCAGCAGCTTTATCCAAAGTTGGTTGTTTTTCAGCACATTATTCCTCACGGTGGCCGGTTATTTGACTGGCTGTTTCTCAGGCGTGATGTTTTGGTCCTGATGGACTACAGACTCCTGCCTGAGGGGGAAAGTCTCAAACAGTTTGAGGTGGGAGGGTTCAGAGTCCCGCAGGCGAACAGGAGAGCTGGAAGATTTCAGCCGATCACCTTTTCTGCAGAGCAAATGAAGCGCTGCAGTGTTGTTGTTGACAGTATTAGTAGATGTTGATGGATGAGGGGAGGATGGACTCAGTGACGGTGGTGTAGATGCACAACATCATTTTTGGCAGGTTGACACAGGAAAGTATAACCTCTGTTGTGCTTTTTTGAGATCCTGGGTGATTATCAGAAAAAGGAAAGACTCCTCGGTGGGGGGCTGTTAGAGCTGCTTCTCCACCGTCAGTGTTGATTTATATTATCTGTAGGTGGACTCGTCCCTGACAAAGATAAGCCCAGTGAGGGTGGTGTCATCTGCAAACATCAGGAGTTTGATGAACTGATGACTGGATTTGCAGCTGACACAGTAGATCTCTTTTTGGTAAAATAAATGAGCTGTACAGATTTTCAGGTAGTCAGTTATTGTCAATATAATCAAAGGAGAAGAGATGGAGGAAACAGAAAGTTACAACTGAAAATTCATGCATGCAATTTTATTTTTTGTTGATGGAAAAAAGGGCGCATTGTTTTCCCTGTTTTTGTTGGCATTTTATCTTCCAGTGTGGCATGTTTCGGGGTTGTGGGAGGGCACAGGGGTCAAGGGAGATTGAAGATTTTCTTTCTTTTCGATGTCAACTGACAGGAAACAGTCGCCCACAGACATCATCTAAACATCGTCTGCTTTAAAAGCGGCTATCGCCAGAGTTTCGATTTCGATGACTTTGTTTTTTTCTTTGACAGTGTTTTGTAATGCGGTCACGCTTTTAGTCAGGCTCTGTATCTCTTTCTCCAGACCTGCTAATATCTTCGCCTGCTGCTCTGCCAACTTAGGGAGGCGTTTAATGGTCTGGTCATTCTTTTTACTTTGCAGTATATTTTCTTGTAGTACGTTTTGCTGTTCCCTCACCTTCTTGTTGACAGTTTCGAGCTCGTCCTCTAAAATCTGGACTTGAGTCTTCAGCAGATCTATCGACTGGTTGTTAAAAAAGTCCTCATCGTGCCAGTTCTTCTTCTCCTCTCTGTACTTCTCCTTGAGCTGCTTTATCTGCCACTGGAGGTGTCTTTTTGAATCTGCCATTGTTCAAATCAAAAACTGATAATGTTATTTAATGTGACGTCTTATGATATATGCAGTCTGCAGGATGTGACATCACTCCTTTTTGATCTGTGGCCTTTAAGCTTAGGCTCCACCCACGAGCACCGTCAAACGTAAACAAAATTCAAAAATAAACATCTTTACATTTACATTACATTCATTTGGCTGGCACTTTTTATTGTCGTGTTTTATAGTTTCCTGTCCTCTGCAGTAGCTAACACATGGTAAACTCATAAACTTTGATAAATTAGATTAAGTCTATAAATAGAAATTTAAGGTGTAGCAGTTATGCTGCACTCATTCACAAAACAACGCAAGATAAAACAAACAAAAACTAACATCAGTGGCGTGCAGAGGATGAATTTAAAAGTCACAGCCCGAGGAAAGAGGCTGCTGTGGAGTCTGGTGGTAAAACAGATGATACCTCTGTGTCTCTTGCCAGGTGGCAGCAGGTTGAACAGGACGTGGGTGGGGTGGCTGTTGTCTCTTAATGTCCTTTGGGCTCTTTGCAGGCACCTCGCCTCAGTGATCTCACTGATGCTTGGCTTTGTGGATGGTTTTAATCATCTGCTGCAGAGCCCTTCTGTCCTGGGCCGTGAACGTCCCGTGCCAATTTGTAATGTTTCTACTCAGGATGCTTTACAGTGCTCCTGCAAAAGTTGATGAAACTTTTAGGCTTTCGGGACATTGGTGGGAAGTCTCCTCAGGGACAGTGATGTTGAAAATGTCAGAAATAACATCAACTAGCTGGTTGACCGTACGCCTCACCTACTACCTGCTGACCGTGGTCGCTCATCTGAAGGTGGATGTGACTTAACAGCTGACTCTTTATTGAGATGAAAGTGAGGATAAAGGTGTAATCTGGTAATGTGGTGTCACTTTTGATGGGGATGCTCCTGTTTTTATAGCCTGTGATGATCTGGATTTCCTGCCACATGTCTTTGGTGATGTCTCTGCTTTGCCTCCTTGATGCCAACTTTCTTTTTGACTCTGGCGATGCTTTATGCTTTCTTGTCTCCTGACCCAAAGGCAGCATTTTGGCTCTGAATAAACCCTCACTTCCAGATTAATCCAGGCTTTCTTTGTTGGGGAATGATTGTTTCCTTGTGATCACCAAATTCTAAACACTTTTGCAGATGATGTCACTGATTATGTATGCTTTTTTGTATTTTTCTGAATATATGCAAGCAAAAATAGTCCTACTGAGCTGTTGTGGCTTCATTTGTCCACAATGTGACAGTTTTTTCTGATAGTTTAATTATTTTAATCAGTTGTATAAGGAGGCAGAAAAGCAGAGAAATACGCCCTTATTTTTTACTCTTCAGTGCACTGGTTTCTTTCCACACTCCAGACATGGTATTTGAGCAAATTGAAAACTTGTAATAGCCCTGAAAACATACAGCTAATCATGTTCCCATTTTTCTCCAGTAACAAGATTAATACAAATACATTACGCTCAGGTTGTTGCCATTTTGTACCTCTTGTATTAATACAACGATTGGGACTGACTTCATTTGCAGAGTAATTCAAAGAGGTGCACATCTCTTCCAAACACCCAGCAGAGGAAGGTAGTTAGCCAATCACAAGTAAACCCAGTGAAGCATCTTTCCCTAGAGTTAATGCTGAACGTGCATGATTGTGTAAATAAGCAACAGGCGATCAGATCAACTAAAAAGATGATAAAATGTCAGTGTTGTGTTTACAGCTTGTTACATCACTTTCTGCAGACTTAATTCACATCAAAATACTCGTGTGGCTGCTGTCTAATTTGTGAAAGTTATAACGAAATCAAATCAGCATCTCTAAATTTTGCATGAGAAACACGTCCGACTCTTTCGTTTCTACACAGGCAGTGGACAGGTGATATGTTATGTGTACTGCATACTGCATGTTTTTACTGCACATCATAAGGACGTAATTACAATCCAGTAAAATTAGTGTGTACTAAGTACTTTTTCCTGTTTTGTTGCAATGGTTGCTCTCCTTTTTTTTTTTTTTTTTTTAACTCAATTGCAGGGTTGGGTTGTCTTTTGTGTGTGTGTGTGTGCGTGCGTGTGTGTGTGTGTGTGTGTGTGTGTGTGTGAGCCAAACAGCAGTACAATGTGTTGTTCCTCCCTGAGCTGCAGGCAGCTGGTGACTCATCAACAGATGAAGATGCTCTCTCTCTTTCTCTTTCTCTCTCTCTGTCTGTCTGGTAAATCTACATAATGAAGCTCCATTCACACTTTCAGCTCATTGGGGAGAAAACAGCAGTTTGTGTGTGTGTGTGTGTGTGTGTGTCCACATGTTCAACAGATGTTCATATTAATGTTTGTTCTCTTGAGATCGAGGTGGTAAACGTCTTCGTCTGGTCTGAAACAGAAGCTGTCTGTCTGTCTGTCTGCACATCTAAACATCGTAGAAACCGGAGGAGGAAGTAATTTGTTGTCGGGAGGACATGACAGAAAAAAGGAAGTGTGTGTGCGTGTGTGTGTGTGTGTGTGTTACAGATTTTGTCAGTGGCTATTACGAGAAGAGAGACACGTCTTTGTTGTGTGGGACTAAAGTGAGGAGGAAGCCAGTTCTCGGTGATGACACACTGTCTGATCCTAAAACCTTTGAGGACGAGAGGTCCAGGCCAAATTCAGCGTTAAATTCTTCATTGAAATAAATATTTTTGTTTTTTTCCAGCTGATGAGACAAAATAAAATAATTTAGTGACTCAACGTCTGATAAAACACTGAGCTGCTAATTCTCGAGATTTTAAAATGATAATGGAAGTGATGAAGTAATGGGAAGTGAAATAAAAATCTTATTGGAGCTGACATGAAACAGACTGAAGGTTCACACACACTCTCTCTCACACACACACACACACACACACACACACACACTGATGCAGACAGACAGTGAGTACGATCTATGTGGCCTCTCGGTGGTGCAGGGCTGAAGCCTTGGCCTCATAACTCTCACTCTTATAATGCTACACACACACACACACACACACACACACACAGTGTTCCCAGGTGGGAGTTTGGCGGCCTTGGCCTGATCAGCCTCCTGTGGGGTGGGAGGAAGCGCTTGATTTATGAGTCTGGGAGGCTGGAAGATCTCAGGTGGACACACACACACGCACACACACACACACACACACACACACACACACAGAGCTGCTTTGACAGAGCTGAAGTGTTTTTGATCGGAGAAAGGAGGAAGGAAAAACGAGGGGGCGAGGAAAGTTGCAATTAAAAAGCGATGAAAATGGAAACATTTGAGAACAAATAAAGAAAGGAGGAAGTGAAGAGATGACAAAATTTCAAAGTGATTATATGTCGGTGTGTCTGTCAGCTTCTTCTTCTTCACCCAAGTCAATGAAATCAGTGAAAACAAAATAAAAAATAATCAATAACCGAAGCCAGAGTCTGTCTGCAAGTGCATTTCTTGTTGTTCACAAATATACTGAGTGTACTACAAACGTCTTTAAATCTGATGCCACACAGGTGAGTTTTCTGTCACACTAAAACTCAGCGCCTGTGTTTTTAGATGAACTTTCTTCCCTGACAGTTTATTCTCAGTTATTTATTGATATTATTTAGTTTTCATGTTAAAGAATGAGTCTTGGTGTCGGTTACAGGATCCGTCTGTGTGATGAGCTACTGCGTCTTTATAATCACACACAGATCGTGACGGCAAACTAAGTGAAAGGTCGAATGAAAATTTGTCTTTTCATACACACAAATCTGATTTTGTGTGTGTGTGTGTGTGTGAGAGACGTTAGTGAATCTCGGCTGCTTGTTGGTGCAGGTGTGGTGTCTGCGTCTTTGTTCAGAGGATTTATGATTTGTTTGCTTTTCTTCAGTTCTCTGTTCACGGAGCAAAGACTCAAACATGTTTAATTCAGCTCGTTTGAGTCTTTGTACGTCCACCGGGGTCGAATGTGGATCCTCGTACTTCCCAGAAATGGAGTTTTTAGCGTGTGTTTGCTCGTTTTCATGTACTAAAGATGAATATGTATACAGAAACAAACAACCTTCAGACCTCAGAAATAATAATCTTATCAGCCAATTTCACTGAACACAGAGTGACAAAGTCTATCTTGTGGATTTTCTTTTTATTTGTATTGTTTTTCTTCCAGTGGATTTTCTTGTTAAAATGGCAGCATAGAGTTCAGCTTCGTGGTGCAGTATTTTGTGAATAAAGTTATTTAAATCTTAAAACGAAGCTGCGTTCAAGATTTAGTGCTCAGGATCACTCCGATGTCGCAGCTAAACACACAAGTTCTCTTTAAAATTGAACATAATTACAAGAAATCCTCTTCTAGGAAATCCTGTTTTTTCCAGGAAGAGAGATATAGTTCAGTGAACTAAAATTACAGGAAAACCATCAACTTGTGTCCAGTTTTCAAGAAACAGGAGTGACGATGTCGTCTCATTTCAAAGAAACGCACCTTTTTCATACAAATTTGGACGCGACTGGTGTCGTCTTTCCTCAGCGTCTGATTCGTCTTCTCTGCAGGTGAAGGTCACGTGATGTCAGGATGCCTGGTTTTCCTCCAGAGCCGCCTCCGTCACATCGCCAAGGCGACGCCATCCACACGACCGAAGGAAGTGATGTCATTCATGGAGAGGCAGTGAGGGATTTTCCGCCTCTGTCAGACTCTCCTTTTCTTTCCAGCTCGGCTTTACTGCAGCTGAACGGGGAGGAAACTGGAGAAGGAGACCTGCAGGGATGTGGACAGTGAGTGACCTGAGTCTCTTAAGGTTTAACAAATACATTCATTACAAAATAAAATACAGTTTTATTGCAGTACTGCCAATGTCCACCAGGAGGTGTTTTGCGAGAAAATAGAAATCTTAAGTCCTAAAATCATTTCCTGTTCAGCCTCTGTTACACTAGTTTTTCATCTTTCATTGAATATTTCTTAATGTCCTACAATTCATGTTTGAATTTAAACCCTTTTTACATTTTAGCTTTAATCTCTGCCGTCTAAAAATGTCTTCCTTTCAGTCCCGCTCACATATTTTGTGAAGCTGGTGATGTTCAGCCTGCAGTATAAAGCCTCCAAAAAGAGAAATATGTTTGTTTTTGTAATGTTTGACTTTCTTTGGAGGTTGGAGAAGAGGTGGATCCTCTGGCACGAGTTCATGAAAGAACACGCCCACCTGGACTCCTGGTTGCGATTGGCTGAGCAGGCTGTCAGTTCTCCAAACTCCGCCCACATTACGTACGTCGCCGCCAAACAAGGACTGAGGAAGTTTGAGGTGAGGAGAAATAAAACATGAAAAAGACATTTGAGATTTTCGGACTTCTTGACGAAATGAAACCTAAACTGATTTGGAGATGAAAAGGAAATTGCAAATATTTCTAATTTTGTGCACATTTTATTCATTTCTTTACTGTCATTCATTAAATCTGTATGCATGTTTCTTAGATCTGTGTATTTGTCTTGTGGCTGTAAAATCTCTGGGGTTACAGAAAAGTTAAGCTAAAGTTCAGGTGTGGTTTAAAGACATAATCCAGGCGGAGCATAAATATCACTCAGCAGCCGGTCGTAAAGCCGAAGCAGGAGGTATTTTTTCCTAAAGTCAGTCGTCTTACCGCCTTAAATCACAGTGTTTGAGTGTGCAGCAGAGCAGAGCCTCTGCAGATTCTCCTTGTTTGTCCAAATTAAATTCTGCTGTCAGGTGAGACGCTGCTGAGAAATCTGATCCGCATCAAGCCTCCACTTCTGCAGCTGCAGCACACGTTCAGCCGTCAGTGCAGGAAAAAAGCTTTAATTAAGGCTGATAAGTAAACACAAATACAAGGACGGAGACAGAAGGTCAAAATTATTATTATGATAAAACTACTAAAACTGTGTGCACAGTCTGGCTGTTTCATCACAAAATAAAAGCCCCTCTGAGTAATTTAATGGTTGAATTTTCACGTGTTGCTGATTCATTTCTGACTTAGTTAATTCACTGATTAGTTGTTAAAGCTTTTATTGTGGTGGACTATAAATTTCATGGAAAGTAGGACCAGAAAAGTGATACGAATTTAATTGAAGTTGCCTGGTAAGTACACTGCAGGATGACTGAATGAATGAATGAATGAACTTTTATGGCACCGTTGAGGCTCCAAAATCTGCTCAAAGTGAATAAATGAGCTTTTCAAATTAAGTTTCCTGCTAATTTCGGCGGTGTGTTCATCAAAAGTGCCACAAAAGTTCATTCATTCACACATTCAGTTATGATTTAGTGCACTAAAAAAGCACTAAATTGAAATTAATTTCCTGGTAATGTGTTAATGAAATGAGCAGATATTTATTGCCTCTTTGTTTAGAAATATACGTTACTTGGTATTTATAACCTACTCACCATTAAATTATTACAGAGAAGACAATTGAAGGAAAATTAATCAGCAGATATTTTGATGTTTAATCATTTTTGGTCATTTTGAGATGTGTTGTGTGTTATTTAGTGGATTTTCAATTTTTTTTTGTTAGTTAATAGATCAAATTGATAGCGAAGTGAAATTGCTTTAATAATCATTAAACATTAAGACGTTTAAACTTTTTACAGTAAGACGGACAGACAGGAATTATGGGTAATGAAGTCCTGATTTTGTCGTTCTGTGTGCTCAGAGGCTGCGCAGCGAGGCGGGATGTCGGCTCGTCCTGCTGGACAGTCTCACGCAGAGGAATCGAGCTCTGACTCGACTGTTTGATGGCGCCATGAAGGCTCGGCTGCTGGCCTCGGCGAGGGACAGCGGGCAGCGATGGGACGACGTGAACGCCAAACTGGAGTCCATCATCGGAAAACTGAAGGTCAGAGTTCATCGTAATAATACTCTTAATAACTTTTGTTTATTTTAGAGACAACTTTTCTGTTAATGAATGTTTCTGGAGACTGAAATGCTGAAATGCTTCAGTTTTTATCTCAGGTTTTATCCAAAACAGACCAAAAACTTAATGTATTATTGTTGTTGGAGCTGAGCCGCGAACAGTTTGGATGTTGAGTTTCTGCATTTTTCTCTCAGCTCTTCGTCGCAGAGTGGGAGGGGTTTGAGGCGGAGAGGGAGGAGCTCGCTCTCTGGTTGGCCGACCTGGACGTCCGCCTGTCCGAGGTGGATCACCTGACTGGAAACACCTGCGAGAAGCTGCGTCGGCTCCAGGTGTGTGTGTCATCTTTAACTTAATATAAATGCAGCTCTTCCTCCTGTGTGTTTACCTTTTTTTTTGTGTGTGTGTGCAGTCCTTCCAGCAGTGTGTGTGCGTGAACTCCAGCCGCGTGAACGCCCTCCTGCAGCGCGGCGAGGCGTTGATCCAGCGCAGCCAACCGGCCGACGCTCAGCACGTCGAGAGCCGACTGCTGGAGCTGCTGCGGCGCTGCAGCCTCGTCTACAACAACATCGCACGAACACACACCCGGCTGCTGAGCATGAGACTGGTACACACACGAACACACACAGAAATGAATGGCAGTGCATTCACATGTACATATGCATGTGTGTTAGTTCACACACACACACACAGGTCGTTGTAAAGTTGCAGATAAAGGTGGACATTTTTAGCTTCTAAAGATTCACAGTCATCCAGGTTAAAAGCAAATCTGGAAATACTGAGTAGAAAATATTCTGGATTAACTGTTTTTAATTAAAGTGCTGCACTTTTACAAAGGTAGAAGAGCCGAGAGAGTCCGATTTTAAGATTAAGATGAACTAAAACAGACTTTATTAATCAAAAATTGGGGAAAATTCACTTGTCACAGCAATTAATAGTAAGACAAATAAGAAAAGAGAGTATCCCATAATGCAACTCAGACACCTCGTTCGTTCGTTCTTTCTTTCTTTCTTTCTTTGTGTCCCTCAAACAGTCTCCAGTTAAAGTCGAGTTTGTGTAACTGAGTCGAGCTCAACGAGTAAACAGACCTTTATGGATCAAACTGGCTCCTTTTCAAACACTCGTCCTCTCACTGCTCATAAATATCAAATCAGCTGCTTGTTTAAAGCACAAACGTCCTGCTTGTCAGCGGCTGATGTTTATGAGGAGCTTTAATTGAATCTGAGATTGTGTTGTGGAGGATTTTATATCAGCGCTTTGGCTTCTCTCCTCCTCTGCAAAAAGAAATCAATTTACTTTTATTCTCATGCGTCTTTAATGGCAGCGATGTCACGGCACAAACCAAATGAATAAACAACCAGAGTTTAAAACTGATGCTTCAGCTTCATTTTAAAGAAATAACAAGAAAAGTTCAACATGTTTAAGGTAAATTATGTCAGCAGGACGAAAAGTAAGAGGACAAAACGTTTAATGGTTATAAATCCGATGTAGCTGCACTTTTCAAATGATGCTGCTTAATATTTCACGACATTTCAGAGAGATGTCACTCTGATCGTAGCTCAGCCTGTGTGTGTGTGTGTGTGTGTGTGTGTGTGTGTGTGTGTGTGTGTGTGTGTGTGTGTGTGTGTGTGTGTG
>JBAJHX010000049.1:1483443-1498733 GCA_037176925.1 Amniataba percoides | reverse complement strand
ATCGAACCCGCGGCTCCGTCCAGTCTCAGCGTACACAGATTTAAAAAGGGGAGCTTCTTCATGTTTGCTGCGTCAGCTGGCTGCAGCGTTTCTGACTCGAGGCCTCTCCAGAATCTGTGACAGTGAAGTTTTCGTCCAAGATTAAATTCAGTTCAGTGGAATCACTGTGATCAGTAAATGCAGGTGAAATAAATCTGCGCACAAATTTTGCATCAGTTCATGATTTTGCTAATTGCAAAACATCTCGACAATTTTGACTTTTGAGGGGAAAGAAAACTGAATAAACTGCTCTATAAAAGACGCACGATTGAACAGGATGAGCATTTTCTGCACATTTTTCTCTTCACTCTCGATAAATGGAGGATTTCTGAGCTGTTGTTGGAGAACATACTGACTATACATTACTGTGACCAGTGTCTTATTCTAGCTAGCAGCTGTATATACTGTGTATACTAGCAAACTAACAGAGGTTAAACTAGGAAATCAGTTGTTCTTCACTTCCTGCTCAACAGGAAACACACACTATTAAATGCATGATGATAGCAGCTGTAATGTTCATTTTAAATATGACTTCATACCCTCTTATCTTGTGAAGAATATCTGGATGGTTCAGTTACAACAGAACAAAAACTAAAAACAAAAAGCAAAAGAGCTTCCTCCCCAAAAATATTTGTTCCTGTTGACTGCTGCAAACACAGTCGGTACACCTGAAAAATAAACTGGATGTCAGTCAACAGATTATCTGTCTGTTTGAATGAAATGTAACGTCTGCTGCTGTGTGGGAAAAACTCATTTTTCTGTCAGCCTTCAGCTCATATTTATTATATTTTTAAGTTTGTTTGTGAGGAGGAAGGAGGTCGAGACACAGAGAAATAAAGTCTGCTCTAAATATTCTCTATATGCTGAATCTTAACCTTTGTGATGGGATGTTGTGGAGGTTTTATCCTGGGAAGTCTGTCATTAAAAAATAAATTATTGTACTGTATTGACTTGAATGTCTTTTTACCAGCTTCAGTATACACTTACAGAGAGGAGTGTGTTTGCAGGTTTTAACTCCCTTTATTCACTCCCTGTGCATCCTCTGCATGTTTAAAGGCTGTCAAACGTTGCCTACATGTTCTTCTGTCGAGGCAGCTCTTGGTTTCACTTACAGTTTTATTCAGCCACCGTCCAGGCTCAGTGCACCGTCCTGGTTTGGCCTCTAAATCTGCCCTGCTGTCCAGCCAGCGGCAGTGTATCAGGCCATGTTTACTGCCATCAGATTAGCTTGCAGTAGCCTTTAGTCTGATGTGTGCAGCTGACCGCTGGCAGGCCAACAGACTGTGTTTACAACAACAGTCTCCTCCTGCCAACTGCAGTCAGCCGGGGTTACTTGGCTTGCTTAAGGACACTTCGGCAGTAGATGTGGAGGTTTGAGGATGTGAGGCTCTTTGGTTTCCCTGTTGAAGCTTTCAGCAGGTAACTTGTGATATTTTGTTCTCATGATCGAATGAGTTTAGTAAAACACAAACTGCATTTGGGCGATTTAATCCATTCAAATGCGTGAATGATTTAATCCATCCTCCCATCTGTTTACAGTTTCTGGAGGTAAAGCCAATCACAGCATGCAGTGGAGAAGAAACAGGATACACACTGAACTGACATGACTGCATTAACCACTGAACCACTGCTGTGTAACTTCATCTGTACCGTGAACGCTAAAATCTCAAGGTCAAGGACTGTTTAGTTTCACAGTTTCAGTGAGTTCAGACTGAATTTTAGAGGTGATGCACAAACAATTTCAAAGGAAAGATGTAAGTTTACATAAAAAGATGAGGAAGTACTTCAGGCAAAAGTTTATCTATCCATTTATGAAGTTGTTTTATTTAACTGGACACTAACAAGAGGGAAAAGCTAACAGCTAAAGCTAACACTGCTTTGGTGTTTTGTGATGAATAAACTCAAACTTCAAAAACACTGCAGTGTTCAAATATGTGCAAATAAAGTAAAGGTACAAAATGTGCAATCTGAATGCATCTGTAGTGAACAGCAGAGGTCTGCAAGGTTAATTTCCTCCCAAACAGCCTGTGAAAACCTGAACCCCAAACACATTCAGTCATTAAAAGTCAGATTCAGTAAACTGACTTCAAAATGTGTTGTGAGAGAACAGGACCACTGACGGCAGCTTGATGCTTCATAAATTAATTAGCATTTTCTAAAAAAAAACACATTTTTATCTTGTGATGTTGATTAAGATAATGCTGGTGATGATGATCATGATGCCCTTCCTCATCAGAGCTGATAGAAAAATACTTTTCTGGCTCCATTCTGGGATTATTCGAGGCATTTCGATGGCTCTCACAGCTCAAACTCACCAGGACTGATATATTTAAAGGGAACAAGAGTACTTGAAGCCTAAAGAGAAGGATGCATTTATGCCTGTAAAGCTTGAGTGACGGGTTCAATGAGGACGTTTCAATCAGAACTATGACTGAAAAAGTGCCTGAAACATTTTGATGGAAACGGGCTGCTGGTTTGCCGTCATCTTCAGGCCTCCACATAAACTCAGAGGCTTAACACAACCAGAGCCATTTATAGCAAACACTTCCTCTGAGTTTACTACAGGTTAATAGACAGCGGGGCCGTAGTATTGGACACATACACCAAAGCTCTTTAGTGACCTGCAGAGGTGAGGAGGTGAGGAGTGAAGGTGAACCAGGATCAGAGAGTTTACAGGTGTAGAGGATAAAGACGTGACAGGGGAGGAGTCAGGATAAAAGCTTTAAGAAAGAGAGAAGCTCATTTCAGATCAATCGCTATGAAAATCAGCTTGGTAGCAACTTAAATCTGCAGCAGATGAGTAATCCATCACAGCTGAACTATTTAAGAGTTGTGTTGCACGATAACACAGTTTTTAGAAGTTCTTGCAAACATGTAATGGAGAAAGTTGTTATAGGTTTCAGGACAGCAGCACTCCCAAACTTCATGAACACCTTCTGCAGACGTCAGCTTCCATGAAGGTGACTGAAAAAACTGCATTTATAGCTACTGTTCAACCTGATGCACAACTTCTTCCTCAATTCAGAAGACTTCAGATCTGACTATCAAGCAGCAACTTATCAGTGCAACAAAGTGCAAGAACTAATTGTCTTAGTTTGCAGTTACGGCTGGCTCACATCATTCATTTGGACAACAGAAACTATCATTATTATCTGTGACAAAAGATAAATGATGTTACTGAATGATGATGAAGATGATGCAAACCCCGAAAACATCAAGATTTGATGCCAATTCAGATTTTTTCACAGCGATGCATGCGTTAGTCCACACACAAGCTTAATCACAAATAAAAATAATGTGTTAAGATTTGCATTTAGATAATTATCTAATACACCACAAGATTATGAGCTTTGTTAGAAAATTACATTTTGTTTCTCTCTGCAAGATAAAAGTGATTTAGAGAAGATGCGAAGAGTAAAATCTGCAGCAGGTGGTGAAGCAGGTCAAACTGAGGCTCGTAACGGGAACACTGGGTCACATCCACGGACTTTCCTGCTGACAGAGCTCAGAGGTAAAGTAAAGTTTAAGGTTTAAACAGGAGCAGAGGTTGCAATTAAACATGCATTATGGGTAATTAGCTCCGGTTAAGCTTACTGACAAAGCAGGTGTTAAATGGTTCATCTTAAATCTTCCTAATAGCCTCCCCTCCTCGACTCTCTCCTTCAAGCCCACCGTAAAGGAAACCTCTACCTTCACATTTACGGCTTTTGTACACACAATGTACACATCTCTGGTTTCCTCTTCTTAAAAGGAAATTAAGAAGTAAAATTATGTATATCTCGCAGTGTGGTGCATTAGAAACACCGTCATAAAGGTTTAGTGAAAAGAGCATGAGAATAACTATTTTTGTTAATTTTTTACTCATTTACTGTTTCATTTTTATCAGCATAAACACCTGCAGTCTGCAGATATACTGAAACACATCATCATCACACAAACAACCGAAAGTTTTGATGATCATGTCCTGAAACGTTAACTTTTGAAGTCGTTTGTTTTCTTCTTCCACACAACAACGTGGCCTCCAAATTTAAAATATACCTAAACTAATGAAAACTACAATCATATAATCTCTACAAGAGTTTTGGTACATAAGCTTAGGTTTGTGTCAGGTTCAGGTTTGGTCCTCCTCACATGTAATTTATCAAGAATTTCTTCTTTAGGTGTTTCTCAACTCAGATCATCCTTTGAATTTAGAGAAATACAAAAAAATCTTCTTCTTCTCATTAATATTATTATTTTTCACACCTTGTTGTACATCTTTTATCCTCACTGTAATGTATATTTACAACAAAAGAGGGAAGATTTTGAAAGAAGTGAAAAATCCATCAGTAATGAATGAAACTGAGCAGAAATGTTCAAATTCAGAGGTACCAGTTGGGTTCGTTAGATGAAATTACTTGACCTAACTTCCAGATGGGAAACAAATGTGGCCGCTCATGCACAGGGACAAAACAGCAAAAGAGAGACAAATCAGACAGGTCACAGCAGACAGCATATGCAAAACCTTCTGCCGATTGCAGCACAAACTGGCAAACACCCCAAGATGACATTAGCAAAACTCAGCGGCCTGTCTAAATGGGGAATAGCTGCATTTCGTGAGGCGTTTTTATCCAAAGCACAAGATTCTGTCACTCGTTCACTAATTTTCTCACAAACAGATGACAGCGAGACACTTTATATTAATATTACACCTCTTTAAATGACTAAAAACACCAAACAGAGTCTAGAAATGTGATGAATAAACTGCCTTGTCTTTGGCCTCAACCTTCCTCTGAGTCAGTTAACCTCAAATCTGACAGATGGATTAGTGATGAATTGATCAGATACGAACAGAAGTTCGGTCAATCTGGATATTCGTTTCAGCTGCGGCCCAATCAGGCTACCAGAAGGTGTGTTACATCACCTGAAAATCCTCCTGTTCTTTTTTTTTTGCGTACCCCTCCCTCCACCTGCCCAACACCCCTCCATGTGTATCTCCCCTGGAGTGGGCGGGGCCACCTAACAAGATCACCGCGGGCTAATCAGCAAGGAGGGCTCCCATTGGCCGAGAGGCCAGAGGCCAGCCCGTGGCGGGAGGCTGGCATGACAACAACACTGATTGACACTGACAGGTCGTTGCAACACATAATGGGATTGTGGAAAGATGGAGTGGAGGGACGAGGAGAGAGAACGATGAGCGTTTGTGTACGTCGGTTCGACAGCCGCGTCGTGTTGTGGTCATTGTTTTCACAGGTTAACAACATTTATTAGATCCTGCAGCTACTTTGGAGACAGTTAACCACAAAATACTTCAACTAGACAGACTAGAAAAGTGTCTTGGTTTCAACTCACATTTTAAGGACAGGAACTATTTTATCTCAATTGATAATTATGAAATTGGACGTGTCACTGAAATTTTTCAGTCATCCAGGTTCTGGTCATTTCTAAGAGTTTAAAGTGAGTCGACTGGACCTGCTTGAAGTTTATGAAGATGTTTTACTTTGGATGAGAGGTAAAAGTCCAGCTGACCGTCCTCACAGTCTTGGGAAGTTTGAAATTGGAGCAGCATTATGTGTGAGGTTCCTCAGGGCTCAATCCTCGGTACCCTCTCTTTCCAGTCGACGGCTTTGACACTTGAAGCCGCAGTTTGATTAATTCGATGTTTATATTTGTGCAACGAGTTAACTGGACTCCACCACCAAAATTTAAACCCTACAACCGATCATAGTCTTCATACAGAGGCAACCGTACACATCCGATTATTAGATATTAACACTGTATGATGCTTTGAGATGTTTCTTTACAGCAGAAAACGCAGCAGGAAAATAAGTTTTCGTTGACTTTTATCATTTGACAAACAAACTAAATCTTTATTTTCTGCATGTAGCTGTCCTGGTTTGACCTCCTGCTGAGGTTTACAGGCTGTATGGGGATGTGACCCAAAGAGGAGAAGGACAGCAGACAGGGCTAGTCAGCATAGATAAAACACACACACACACACACACACACGCACACACACAGGCTGAGCAGCCAGCAGGACTCGTGTCTGAGTGCTACCAGACTGACTGTCATATCAGCGCCTGCAGCTCTGCCATGAATCAGCAACATAGAGAGATACAGAGATACACAGCATAACCGAGAGATGAAGACAATGAAAGACGTGCAGACAAACAGCGTGCAGAGAAATCGAGTGAGGCTTTTCTCTCGTGTATCATGGATGTTACAGCAGTTTAACGTGTCCTTTTGCACCAGAGATAATTTTCTGTGCAAGATGAGATTTGCTAGATCAGAATCTGCTTTGAAATTCTGGTCATCTCCCTCTTTTTCTGCAGCGAGAAAAATAACTGCAACACTCCTGGATGAAGGACGCAAAGGTCACATCGCTCTCATGTGACAGCCATCATGCAAAAAATGCAAAAAATACACAACTTTCTTCAGAAATATAGTCACTAAAAACAAGCCATTTATTTCAGCAGGCAGTTAAACCTGATTTATTGCTCCTCTATTGTTTGTTTTGCAGGTGATTTGACCAATAATTAGTGACATGATTTCATGATTTTGTGATCCAAAATGAGCTGGCAGACTCTCAGCTCCTCCATAATATCACTCCAATACTCCCTCTGCCTTTAGC
Source organism: Amniataba percoides (assembly GCA_037176925.1). Taxonomy (NCBI): domain Eukaryota; kingdom Metazoa; phylum Chordata; class Actinopteri; order Centrarchiformes; family Terapontidae; genus Amniataba; species Amniataba percoides. Next base: position 1,492,084 of record JBAJHX010000049.1, on the reverse strand, counting down.
TCTCCTGGGAAAAGCATCCTGAGCTGATAAATGTTCCACTTTCTTTACCAGCTGCTCTCCGACTTCGCTGTCTGTCTGGTACTTTTGGGTTTATCAGTGGAGTCTGCAGTTTTGTGTTGGTGGGGTTTGGGAAGCGCTGCTGAAGAACAAAAACAATGATGTAAAAAAGACTTAAAGCTGTGTCGAGCTGCTGAGCTGGTGTTGCATCATTTGGAAACCAGGAAGCTTTCTGGACTATTTATGAATATTTCGGACATCGATAAATGTACGTTTAATTCCCGACCACCACCACCCATCACTGCTGCCTGTATGGATGAAGACAGACTGATGGAGTGGGTGGTGTTGGGTAACATCTTGTATATATGCTGAGTTTGTTCGTCTGCAGCCCTCTGTTGACATGCGATGCTGCTTTTGTTGGGCTGGCGGGCTCACAGGTTATCAGGAGGACTGGGAGTTTTCCTGGTGGGCTTCTTGACAACTGGTGCCGATGCAACGCAATGCAAAATGTACTTATCTTAACATAAGATGGTGCTGTGTGTTGGACTGGCCTGGGGAGGTGGATTCAGCCCAAGTCCCTTTTTCCATCATGGACGATAAACTCTCATCTTTATTTGCACTTTAAAGGGTCACTAGTGGGACCAAATCCTTCACTACTTCTTCCACATCTTCATTTTCTGCCTCTACTCTGAAAAAGGAGGCCTGAAAAAAAGGATCTCTTTTGGTCCAGTCCAGTCTGACTTTATCTGGGCCTCCTTCTCACCTCTGTTGGGTGTTAGCTGGATAACGAGTAGAGCAATATGGACAAAGAAAAAGAGAAAAAAGTGGTGTTGAAGACAGAAGACAACAGGAGTCAGAAGGAAGTCGGCTGAACCTGTTTGAGGTTATTAAAGACGTTTCGCCTCTCATTTTTCAGTTCTGACTGACTGGTTGTGAGTCTGGGAACTTAAACTCATGTGGGGTCGTGACCTCTGAGGGTCAGTAGGGTCATATGTGGATCGCCCCCCCCACTTGACCATCACGTAAGTCGCTCAGGTCACATGAGTGTCGCAGGCCGTCTCCTCTGTTTAATGATGAATCAATCTTATCTCTACACGAACACTGCTGTCCTCAAAAAAGTGTCCCTTCTTCCAATGTAGGTTGACAAGTATGTCGTATTTATTAAAAATCAGATATTCCTGCAATGTAGAGGATGTTTCTCTGCTTATTGTCCTTCTCTTCTTTGTCTGTTTTGTTGCTTTTTGCAGTTTTCACTAAAGTCCAGTCCGGTTGTGGTGGATTATTCGAATCACAGAGCAGATATTGATCCATGTGAGGGGGGTTTTCAGGAGGATAAGCAAGATTTGTATTTGTCTGTTTTATTATATCAGGTGTCTCACTCCAACATGATCCAACCAGCAAACACACAGCTTCATACTTCACAGCAAACCCTAACTACAAATCTAAGTCAACAACATCATTAGTGTAAACCAAACCAACATTCACTCACTTTTGAGCTAGTTTAGCATCTCATCTCCTACAAACGCCCCCGTTCAGCACTACAAAAGACATTTTTCACAATACACAAGTTACATGATCCAGTATTAACCTCAAAGTCACCAATTAATCCAAGTTTAACAGTTTTCAAACCCAAATTCCAGGATTAAAGACTTCCCCTCCCTGACCGATGTTTTCTCGAGTCTTTAGAAACTGGCCGGAGTTCAGACCGTTCAAACAGTCTTCTGCTGAGAGAAATCGCTCCGCTAAACTTTGCAGTAAAGTAGGACGGTGGCCACGTTAAACATTATACCTGCTGAACATCAGCACGTTGTGAGCGTGATAGCGTGCTGACATTAGCATTTAACTCTGCAGCCCTGCAGAGCCGAGGCTGCGGACTCTCAGTCTTTTTCCTTGTTTCTCTCCAACATGAATAATTGAACTCGGTGCTTCCAGGTTCTGTGTGTGAATGGAGGCTGAGAGATTTACAGAGAGGAACAGAGAGTTGATAGAGAGAGGCAAGAGTAAAGACAAAGGAGGTGAATGGAGGAGAAAAGAAAAGACGAATTTAGGAAGATATAGAGAGGGTGAAGGGAGGAGACAGAAAAGGAAGAGAGAGAGTGGAAAGGAAGTAAAACGAGCCTCAAACCTAATTACACAGATTAATGTGGCGTGGAGAGAGCAGTTTCCCAAATGGACTAAAAAGAGAGAAAGAGAGAGAGAGGGAGAAAGAGACTATTACGCTCCATGATGCTTCAATTTCTAAATGTTAATAGATGAGACTCTTTCTCTCTCTCTCTCTCTCTTTCTCTCTCGTTAGACAGGATGTGTCAGCACAATACTTTATCCTCTCTCTCTGTTCATTTCTCTCTCATCCATCTCTCTCTCTGTCCTCTCTGTCATCACCTCAATTCAGTTCAATCCAGTGACTTTTATTGAAATAAAGTATACTTCAGCGTATAAAGTGGACGAGCAAAATAACACCTCATGGAGCAAAAAGCCTCGTCCTCGGTGGGCACATTCCCAGAGTGACTTTTAAGGACAAATCAAAAAAAAGAAAAAAATACTGCCAAGATTTGATTAATAAAAAACCATCGTCATTAGCTGGACTTGGACAGAAGATGAAATGTAATCCAGAAAGTCTTTATTTTTGATAGATAGATGTGAGTTTGAAGGCTGATCAGACAATAAGACTCTGCACACCAACTATCTGACAGCTCTGAAGTTTTCACTCGCTTCATCCTCCGTCTCAATGATGGGAGGTGAACAGAAAATTTAGCTTCCTTCAGTCCGTTCTTTTACAACCCGACTTTACGTTTATGTAGACTGCAATACTAAATCACTGCAGTACTTTTGAAAAAAAAAAAACATAAAACCCTTTGGCAGCAGAGACAGACAGGAAACAACACGGAGAAACTACACGGAGGTTTAATAAAGAAGCTGTCTGGTTCCAGCATATATTTTTCATTTTCTACAAAACTAAACATGTAAGTCTGTCAGTTAATCCGTCTGTTAATCTGTTAATACTGTGCAACTTCTCTGTATGCTAATTTACAGTTCTTCATCAGAGGTTTGACTGCAGAGATGCTATAAGATTCGATCATCAAACGATTCTCGATCATCAGTTTCAGATACGAGTGTGTCCAAATTTCGTCTTTTAAAAAAAAACATCAGTATTTCTTTTGTCTCCTGCAGCTGTTTTAAACATGGTGACTTGTTCTACGTAGCAGCAGCACCAAACTCCAGAGTACCGATCAGATAATCGATTAGAGGCTTTACTGACCGATGAGGAATGACACAAACATTAAGATGAATCGCAGAATTCAGTATTTCCCACCTCAAAGACGCCGCGTTGGTTCCTGATGACAGTAAAGGTTGTTAAAGGTGAAGCAGGTTGGAGAAAGACAAACATGTTGTATATCGAACAAACTGCAGTAGCAACAGCTCCTCTTCAGTGATTAAACAAAGTGAAACACAAGTTATCACTCATGAAGTTATAAACAGAGAAAAAGTCTTTTTTTGCTGAAATAAAAACTTGGCTGCCTTTAACTTCTCATATCGAGTATAAATCTTTGGTTGTTTTTTTAACTGGGACACAAATAAACAGAGTTTCGATTTTAATAAAGATTCATGGATGTGAAGTTCAGAGTTCAGCAAACAAAAGTCTGTGTTTGTGTCTCTCCAGCTGCCATTTTAGCCTCCAACTTCTTCATTCATTTCTTTTCCCCACTATTACCTAACCTCTTTGTGAGAGAGTGTGTGTGTGTGTGTGTGTGTGTGTGTGTGTGTGTGTGTGTGTGTGTGTGTGTGTGTGTGATGAGTCATACTTTTGTTTTGTGGCGGTCTTTAGTTCCAGCGAATGGCTTGGATTGCTCAGGGTGACAATGACACACACACACACACACACACACACACACACACACACACACACACACACACACACACACACACACACACACACAGCCTTTAATTCATGTGAATGGGGGGTTGTGGGACGTTTTGGGGGGGTCAGAGGACGCTGACATGCATCAGAGCACAGCCGCTGAAAGGAGACCTGCTCCTCCTCCCAGCTCCCCTTTGCACCCCATCCCTCTTTTTTCTCTCTCCTCCTTTTCCTCTTTTCTACACTTCTTCTTCTTCTCCTCCTCCCTCCTCCTCTTCATCTTCATCTCTCTTTGTGGCCTTCCTCTGCTTCTCTGTCTAACATTTCTCTTACTCCTCTTTCCTTCTTTAACTCCCCCTCGTCTTTCTCCTTTAACTTCTCCTCCTCCTCTCCATCATCTTTCTTTCCTTGCCTCCTCTTCTACATTTGGTTCATATTTCTTCTTCTGCTTCTAGTTCACCCTCTCTTCTTCCTCCTCCCTCTTCCTCTTTTCTCTCATTTCTCTCCACCTCATCTTGTCCTCTCTCTCCTCCTTTTTTCCCCTCTTGCTTCATCTCTTTCTCCACCCCACCTCTCTCCGTCTACTGCCAACAATTTTCATGCTTTTTTATTTCCCTTCAAGCTCGACTTATTCTCTCTCTCGTCGCACATTTTCACTTCCTTACAATCATCCCTTCTGTTTTACCGTTGTCTCTTTTTGCCATTTTCTTTCTTCCCCTCCTCCTCCCCCTCATCTCAGTCTCTCCCTCTGTTATTCCACCAGTCAACATTGATTAGATATTGAAGTTAATCCCAGCTAAACTCCTCTGCTTATAGCCCGCTCGCCTCGGCCAATCACGGAGCAGCTTGCTGCCGACGGGGGTTCTAAACTGCGTCCTGATTGGCCGACGGAGGTGCATGCCGCCGCACGGGCACGCCACACGTCCAAAAATAAGCAAGCGGGGATGGGTGAGTGGGAAATTAATTTGACAGGTAGCGCTGAGAGCCTGATACGACACACACACACACACACACACACACCTCCACTAACCCTTGACATATACATGAGCTTACTCACGGGTACACACACACATGCTTACTCACCCATGTAGCTTAGCATGAAGAGGCGCACAAAGGCTGAACGTACGCTCACACACTCTCAAGGAACGAGGAAACGCAAGCTAAGCATTTACAACATCAGACAAACTCTCACATGAAAATAAAATATAACAAATAAACATGTAAAATAATCTATATATTCTGTTTCTATGTTGTTAGACTATTTGAGTATCATGATTTTTATACCAGCTTTTGTAAAAGATGTACAAAGAAATTGTGCTAATACGTCTTTTATTTTATTTAAAGGTGATTCATCTCAAAGTCACAGGTCTTTTGAAGCATAAATTGAAATTTTGGCTTTTGCTTGAACTCTGAGAAGCCCGTCAATAGCTAATTGGTTCAAACTTCATTAGTCTACATCTTTCTTAATATTGATCCAAGACATGCAATATCAGATTTAAAAGTTTCTTATGGGCCCAAATCAGCCTGTAAACTTTCATTAAAATCGTACGTATGTCCATTTAAAATATTTTTAATGAACATCTGCTGCATTGTGAGCAAAACAAACTGACGACATATTTAATTATCCACATAATAAATATCCACTAAAGCAGGAGTGAAGTTGTTTTTATAAATCTGCATTTGGGAAACTGTCCGGCTCTTCCTCTCAGATCTGCTCGAACCTTTATCTGTTCTCGTTGTGTGATCTGATCTTTGCAGCAGAGGTGATGTTTTTAGCGTTTGTCATTGTTTAAACCAAATCTGCAGCATCCAGACGGCTGATGGCCGAGCAGCCTCGGGGAGGAGAAGAATAAGAGGAGAGCGAGAAGGGATTTTTTTTTTACCCGTCGTGAGATAAGAGCGTTTTCGGCAGACTGAGATATGAAGGTTCGCTTCAGTATTCTGTCTTATAGATTGTACAGCAGAACTTAAAAAGTTATAATCGCTAACTTTGCTGTCTTCTTTTAAAGCTCAGGACGGGCGGTCGACCAGGCGAAGTGTCAGAAAATCTTTCTCCAACCTTTACCAAGCTTCATTCATTTTAAAGGACAACTTTTCTTTTGTAGTTATCATCAATAAGAAGATTTACAAAACATACAATAGTCAAGCCTTAATTGTAGTAGCGATTAAAAAATAATAATTTTAAAAGATACTGATGAACTAATGAGACAAAAAAAGGTTTTTTTTGTCAGTTTTTAGGATTATAATTTGATTTTTTTTACTAATTCTGTCCATTAAATCTGTACATTAGTGGACATTATACATCATATAGAGGAGTAGACTAAAAGACACATACACACACACAAAGCTCATCATGTGCTCGCTCTAATGCGTGTTGATGTGTGTGTGGGCGGGAGGAAATGTGTGTGTGTGTTGTGGTCATTCATGGCTGCCCGAAGGAACGAGCCATCAACGTAACATCGGCCTCTTGAACTCATTTTCTCCTGCTTTAATCCGACTTCTTCCTCCATCATCCTCCCACTTCACTTCTTTTCTCCTCTATTTTAAGATTATTTGGTTTAATATTTGAACACGACTGGTCACTGCAAACTAAACACACACTTTTTAAATCGGCTCACTCACGTTTCTCCAAGTTAGCAAAATCTTTTTTTAAACATCAGGTGAAATTATGACAAACCTGCTTCATTTTCACGAGCTACTCGTGCAAAGTGTGGTTAGGTTAGCGAGCTAGCAGCTAGTTTGTCTGTTAAATAATTCACCATTAACAGCCCTTCTTCCAAAACCTTACACTATTTCCAGTATTGCTTATTATCCACAGCACCATTTACCAATGTGAACACAACAGACAGGTTCCTGTCAGACACACAAACACTATTTACTGTCCCCTGCATCCATTAACCTAATGCAATTTAGCATCCCTAACTCTGTTTATCCGTCCTGATGAGCCAACACTGTTTACCGTCCCCAAGGCTCAATTTAAAAATCCAACAACCTCCATTATTATCCCAACATGACAGTCATACCGACGCCATTTACCACTTTCACAGACTGTTTATCCTCCTGAGCATCATATTTTATCATCATTTATTACTCCAACCAACCCAGTTTAATCTCCCCATACTGATTAATCATTTATCATATGACACCATTTATGTTTTTAACTTAACATCAACCATTATGCTGTAATCTAATTGGCGATCCCAACCATAATGCATAACACCATTGATTATCCATATCGCCATTTACCAATTCTGAGATCACGGTCTGTCCTTATTCACCATTAAAACCATTTTCTGTCAGTACCATAAAGTTTCATTTTTCCACTTTAAACACCATTTCCCATCCCTCAGGCCATTTACCATCCACAAAACCATTTAAATGATGTTTAAAATGACCAGTGATGTTTGGTTTTATACTGTAATTTACTTTTATTTTAATGCTTTTACTTCATTATTTAGCCTTCATTTTTCATGCGTTTTTGTGGAGCACTTTCTAATAGCATCTTTTAAAAAGTCCCACATAAATAAAGCTTTACTTACTTACTGACCAACCTAAACATCATTACCATTTATGGGCACTAACACTATTTTACGTCCCTATTTCCATTTACTAAGATCACTTTGAATCACTAAACGCTCTTTTACTTTCTCTGTGGGCGTCACATATCACCACAAATGATTTCTAATGTCTGTTTTTCACTCTTAACACCATTCACCATCCCTAAAGCAATTTACCAGACACGCGAAGATTTACTGATCAGTTTACACGACACCATTTACAGTCCCCGCTCACATTTGCAGGCTTTAATACCATTGTGCATGCCTGTCAGATAAATAACTATTTACTATCCCAGACCAGATATCCTCACCAAAGCAACACCGTTTATTATCCTCGACCTCAAAGTGCTAACAACACCATTTAACATCCTTATTCACTAAAGTTGTAATGCTACATGTATTTTTCCTGAACAATTCAGGATGTTCAATATGTTCTTGCTTCGGTATGCCAAATGGCCCAAAATTAATGTCAAAATAGTTTATTACTTTTTGAAAATACCAGCACCAGTCAAGAAATAGTACACACAATAATAATCTATAAAACCATTGTCTGCATCTCTTGCACCATTTATTATCCCTAATGCCATTTACCTGTCCCTAGCAATGCAATCACTTAATCACGTCCTTCAAACAGCATCAATACTCACACAAACGTACCATTTTGTATCCCTAAAAGATCGCTAACAGTTTACTATCCCCAACACCGCTCACCATTTCTATTCCCATTAACAAGCCACCCTCCATTTTCCATCCCTAACATCCACCTGTCTCTCTTTCTATCTGTCTGTCTGTCTGTCTGTTCGGTGTATCTATCTTTTTACTTCTGACACCCCAATGGCTGTTATTTATTACCCAGCAGCCCCTGCTTTAGTCGGGCATGCCAAGGCTGGTCGCTCTGTCCTCAGGCAAACTCTCTCTTTCATTACCCCTCGTTCTCACTCCATCGATGCCTCTCTCTGTCTCTCTCTCTCTCTCTCTCTCTCTCTCTCTCTATGTCTCTCTCTCTCTCTCTCTCTCTCTCTCTCTCTCTCTTTGTGCTGCTGTCTGGCACCTTTTCAGTCTCACTTTTTCTGCCGTCTTGCCGTCTGTCTGTTGTTTTTTTATCCCCCCATCGGTCGACATCCTCCGTTTGTTTGTTTTGTTTTTTTTCTGGGGGGGGGGGGGGGGGGGGGGGGGGGGGGGGGGGGGGGGGGGGGGGGGTGGGAGGGGGGGGGGGGGGGGGGGGGGG
>JBAJHX010000049.1:1480543-1483347 GCA_037176925.1 Amniataba percoides | reverse complement strand
TAGATAGATAGATAGATAGATAGATAGATAGATAGATAGATAGATAGATAGATAGATAGATAGATAGATAGATGTGCATGTGTGTGTTGTGATGGGATGGAGTGATAGAAGAATAAAATTAATGAAAGTGAGATGAGATGAGATTGAGTGTATGAAAGGGAGGAAATGAACGCAGAGGAGGTGGGAGGAGCTTAGCATGAAGGGATGGAGAGAAAAAAGCAGAGAGACTTAAGAGGGAATAAAAGATGAAACCATGTTTGTCAACTTTGCCCTGAAGCTTTGCATGTGTGTGTGTGTGTGTGTGTGTGTGTGTGTGTGTGTGTGTGTGTGTGCAATTGCAATTACACCCACTTACAGCTGTGGAGTCTAATTAGCCTTCAACAACACGCTCATTAGTTTGGTTCATATTAGACCGAAGAGGGGCGGTCCAGCGTCCATTAAAAGGTCAAAGTGTTTGTTTCCACTGATTGATCACTGTGGGACAGTTTGGTTTCTACAAGCGTAGCTACAACTTCACAAGACGACGAGTCCCAAGAATAACGTTGCGAAGTAGAAATTGTATGAACGCAGGTATAAAAATTGCACCAGAGAAACATCCAACAACAGGTCGCAACCTTCGCTGAACATATTAAACATTTTGTTTTGCACCACCAGAACAATGAAGCAACCTTTCAGATGTGATGGACTCACAACAGATGAAACAATCGCTGTCGAAGCAAGGCTGCTTAAACTGAGACATGAAACTGATCAGCGATACGTGCTGGTAACTTAACAGAGAAAGTTTTCAAACACAAGCGGTGCAGATAAAAATGTTTCTTACCTTATCGGCCTGTTGGAGATTCACACAAACTGCAGGAAGGACCGACGACTCGACATCACGGCCGTTTGTTCTTTTATGAGTCTTTCCAGGAATCTGCAATCACAACAAGTGTAACTCGTCATTGGAAATATCTGCAGCAGCTTTGAAAGGTTTTGCACAACATTTCCATAACAAATGTTCACGATAGGAAAATGCTTTTTACCGGCTGCTCTTTCTGCCCCACAATCAACACGAGCCCAAGTGAATTCAAACCTCGACCTCAACAAAGCAACTTCATTACAAATATATAAATACCTCAGAGACTTTCTTTCCCCCGAAGTCATTTTCTCAGACACAGTTTGCTGCCTGACTGTGCGTCTCTCACAGGCCGATTTTATTCTCTTCATGCAGATTTAAAACTGATCACTGTGTATTTTGGCCTTTTTAGGATTTGATATCTTATTCAAACATCACAGGATTTATTCAATCAGCACAGCGTCGTGCAGGGACCACGTTACCAAACAGAGCAGCAATATTCACTGATTCAACCAGTGTGTGTGTGTGTGTGTGTGTGTGTGTGTGTTTGAGGATTACATGCTAGTAAAACAACGGTATAAGACTACAGTTTTATGTGTGAATGTGTGTGTGCAGGTAGGTGTTCCTGGTCTCAGAGCCTCATTAGGTGAGCATATGGAGCGATCTGCCGACAGTCCAGCGGTGATGTGGAGCAGAAACCAGCCTGACTCAGCACTCGCTGCCGCTGAATTACCGCCGGGGGTTTTTTCTTTTCTCTACCTTTTAATATGATGGAGGTTTCGTGCAAACGCTCTAAAATTCGCCTGACTTGCTTTCACATATCCGAGATTTTTTTTATCGGCCAGCAGAGGATTTTATGTTGTCTTTAAAGAGGTGGAAAGGGAACCGTTTTAATTTGTTTTTGGAGCCTTTTTGCAGGCGGGATGTGTCCCCTCACTGTGGGTCACCGAGCAGCTCTAATGGAGCCACTGGGGGGGTGATTGGTGCTTTGCTCGAAGGCACGTCAGCAGCGGTTAAATGCATGAAAGTGATCTTTCTCCGAGTTCATTCGGGGGTTCAGACCGACAGCCCTGCAGTCAGTCTGCTTCTCTACGTCCTGCGACGTCACCGACCAACAAGCACTGATGAAAACACGAAGGCTGATCTCACATTAACTCTGGAAACATCCGAGTTCAGACGTCAGAGTGTGCAGGAGTTCAACATCAGTACATCTTTACCGCTATAATGTCGAGACACTGGTGTAATTACTGAGAACAAGAACATTTTAACAGCTTCTGACGAAGAATCAATCAGGTTGCATTGATTCATTTGGCTGATTGGAAAGTTCATCAGAGAGTCTCGTCACTAAACGCTCTAAAAACGCTGTTTGTTGTGTAAAAACAAAAACTGACGCACAAACAGGATGCAAAGATTGTGCTGATGATCTTTTCTCGTCCATCCTCGTTTTCCTTTCTACCTTCCTCTTCCTCACCTGAGTGAAGAAAGGAGCAGAGGAAACAGGAGGAGGAGGAGAAAAGGAGGCTGCCGGCTGTCACGTCGAATCATCGTCAGAATCAGACTTCAGATTCGACGACATGCTGAGCGACACGTCTCCGTCTCCCCGTGAGTCTTTCAGAAAACGCTGCCACGTTTCTCTGCAACCACGAAGCTTTTTAAAAAACCACAAACGTCTGTCCACACTGACGCAGCTTCATCTCTACGTCTTCACTCGTTGTTTTATCTGCCAACAACAAAATGAGCATCGCAGTCTCATGAACTCATCGTCAGTCGATTGAATGAGCAGCAGGTGATGTAAAGTTGGCTTCTTTTTAATGCTACTTGACCACGAGCGGGAGGAGTTTTATCATCGTTTTGCAAAATCTGTTTTATTCTTTTGCACTAAAATGAAGAATAGAAAGAAAAAGTACCAATAAAAAGCATTTTGGCTTCATAAAACACAGATTATCCAGAGCGGCTCGCGTCTATGAAG
>JBAJHX010000049.1:1468043-1478043 GCA_037176925.1 Amniataba percoides | reverse complement strand
TCACTGTGACCCCCCCTCTGTTGTTGATGATGATGACGATGATGAAGATGAAGATGGTGTCCTCCATGAACCTGCTGCTCTTTTATTAATTTTAATGATCACTGACTGATTCATTGATCATTTATTGGCTCGTCTTTTGTTCTCTGTGTGACTCTGAAGAGAAAAAAATCTCATCAAAATAATATTTTACTTTTATTTAGTGGCTCTGACAGTAAACTGACCTTCTTATTTCAAATGTTTTATTATTATTATTTTCATTATAGCAGCAGGATTTAGAAATGCTCCTTTAATTAGCAGCATATCACCAATTTAGTTCATTTATTTCCTTTTATTTTATGTCTTTTGGACAACAGGAAGAAAAACATGTCGCCATATTAGGAGTTTTTTTTGCCCCCCAAAATGGAGGGGGAGGAGGCTCACAGGAGCTCATTAGCAATGCAAATGAGTTTTTTCCCTCCTTCTTCAGGCTCGGGCACCTGCTGTCTCGGGCATGCGCGCTGGGCTGTATGGCTGACTTGCTTCCTCCTCATCCCTCCCCCTCCTCCTCCTCCTCTTCCTCCTCCCCCTCAGACACATGAACGCGCCTCCCTCCCTCCCTCCTCATTTGAATTATGCTCCATGTCCAGGCCGCCCTGTTGGAGCTTTAACAGATATTAAAAAGAAAAAAAAAAAACAGCCTGAGCTCCTCTTTTCTCCTTTTAAAAAAAAACATTTTAGCTCGCAGCACTTTTAAAATGACAAAAGGAGGAAGAGAGGAGGAATTTAAGAGACGAATTAAAAGTAAGAGGAGTTAAAATGGGAGTAAAGATGGAGGATGAGAAGCAAAAGTTTTTAGCTTTCTTAATTCATGAGCAGTATGCAGATTATTTCATTGTGATGTGAGAAGATTTAAAGTTTCATTTGACGTTAACACGCGTGTATCTGCTTACGACGGCGTTATAGGATCATAAAGAGCGATCGCATCTTTATATTCTGCTTATAAATGCTAAACAGGGCGGTTAAAGTCGAGTGTCGGCGAGTCGGGAGGAGCGTGAGCGGTTTCTGCAGGAATTTAACTGTAAACACATAAAACCAAATCTGAAAAGGTAACGTGAGGCCAAACTAAGCGGCTGTAAAATAAATGTAGTGGAACAAAACGACAATAAATCCGTCAGAAATGTGGAGAGGAAGAGTAAAGAAGCACAAAGAAGTGCAAGTGAAGCAGAAACACGTCCAAACTGTGCTGAAGTTTAGCTAATTTAGTTTCATTTAACACCAGTATTTGATAACTTTACTTATTTTTACAAGTTTTTTAAAAACGTTATCATCAGTGATCGAGATAAATCTGTGTCGATTTCTCATACTCCAGTTTTTGCAGAAGACGTGACCTCTGTATGTTTTTGACCCCAAACATCAGTAAAATCACTCGTATGAAGCTGCTGCTGCTCGCTGGATGAGTTTTTAGCAAACAAAAGGCACATTAGTTCATGCACAGCTTATAAAAAGTATATTATGTCATTTTCATGTCATCACTTTACAATAATTTTCATATTTTATCATCTCGTGCAAGCACAGTTTGTGACAAAGGGGAAGAGTTCAGTGTTCATTATTGATAATCTAATATAGATCATGACTGTATAAATATATTGGAGCCTGAATGATGAGGATGTAAAGCCGATGTTAAAATAACAAAAAGGTTAAAAGGTCAAAAGGGAAGAGAACAGTTTGATGTTAGATTGTTGAAAGAAGGTGATGATGAGACGAGGAAGAGGAGGAGGGAATAAAGACAGACATGACAGGAGAGGACTGAAGACAGGAAAAGGGATGAGTGATGGATTTAAAGAGAAAAGAGAGAAAAATGTACAAAGGGATGAAGGGACAGAGACAGAATTTGGAGGATGGCAGGACAAATTAAAGGATAAAAGACAAACGAGACATGACAAGAGACAGAAAAAAGGAAAGGTTGAAATGAAGGCAAATAAAGAGGAAGACGGAGATGTGAGGAGAAGAAAAGAGACGAGGTTACGAGGAGGCAAATTAAAAAGGAAAAAAGGAAGGCAGACGAAGAGAAGTTAGCAAAAAAATAAAGCAGAGGACAAAATGGAGGATGGAAGAGAGGGAAGAGGATAAGAGAGGAGGCGAAAAGACTTTAAAAACGAGGAAATGAAAGGAGAGGAGAGTAAAAGGAGTGCTGATATTGAGGAAAAGAGGACAACTTGTGGAGGGATTTAAAAGATGAGGATGAGAAATAGGAAGAGAAAAATGAAGAGGAGCTGAATGAGGACACGTTTCAATAAATGAAAGGATGTAAAAGGAGAAGACAAATGAAAAAATGATTAAATGACAGAAAAGGAGGAAAATGGGAAGAAAAAGAAGGAGAATAGATGAATGAAAGGGAACAAAGATGGAGGACACATGGAGGATGAACAGAGGAAACTGGAGGGAGACAGTTTTGTGAGAAACTAAACATGGAGCTGATGATGCAGGCGAGGTGTGATGAAGAGGAGGAGGAGGAGGCCACGTGCGCGACAAGTAACCGCGAAAAATCAGACGAGCAGATGGAGGAAAATGGTCGTAGCGACACCGAACATGGCGTCCTGCGTCCCGCCGCGGCAGCACAAGGAGGAAATTGTTCGTTCTTTTTGCATCACATGCGCGTCATGAGGGTTTTCAAATTCACATCAAACCAGCGTGCAGAAACCATTTACTTCCTTCCTCTGCAGGTTCACCGCCGAACACGTGCAGGAATGTAAACAGACGACAGCTGATTTAAGTTTAATTTTTTAAAAAAAGCCACCCAGACACCAGCGCAACAAGTGATGAATGAAAATCAGTCGGTTTGCCAAAGTAATAATCACACACAATATGTTGTTTGCTGAGTGAAACAGCATCTGTGTTTTTATGTTTTTCAGCGTTTCCTCCCAAATTTTATGTCGCTGCTGATAATTCATTAAAGCGTGTCGTCTGTTTTTACAGATTTCCTCCCTAACAGGCAGTTTTTTCTTTAAATCTGCTCAGAAAACACATAAATCTGTCGAAGCGTTGATCACGTCCGCTGTCAGTTTTGATCAAATAGGCGCCACCGTTGAGTTGTAAATGCAGACAAAGTGTGAAAGTCTGCAAACCAAAACCACGTAACGGTAACATCATTCAAGCTGCACTCAGGTTCGAGTTTATACTGCAGAGAAATCTGCCTGAAGGGTGTAAAAAGAAAGAAACATACACCGATATCGTCTAATTCGACTGTTTTTGCTGCTGTATTGATGCATCAAATTGAAATTTAACCATGTTTGTGCATCGTTTTTACAAACTTTCCTGTAATTCAGATTCATGTAGTTTGAAACTTGATGTGAATATAGAAGGAAAATACATGTGAACAAAGCTCAGATGCAAGATATGATAATAATTGGCTTTCGGGGAGGATTTTATGGATTGAAGAGGTCACATTTAGGAAAAGTTTTGGATTAGGATTATTTAATCCCTGCTGGACTTTACACTAGTGAGAGTATCAGAGGCTGAACTCACTTTTTTCCGTTGTGTGTTGAGGAAACGCGTCTTTAATGCTGAAATCTGTTGGTTTTGTTGGTTCACTGATTCGGACTTTTCTCAGGATTCATCAAGCAAACAGATGTTAAAATACGAGGATTTGCTGAATTTATCTTTTTTACATCACATCAGACGTGAAGAGGAAACAAACTGGTGGCTTTCGGATGTTTTTTTTCAGACTGAATCGCTTCATAAAAACAATAATAAATTCAGTAATTCAGATGGAAAATAATCCTTTGTTGGAGCTTTACGGTGTTTTAATGCGTTTGTTGTTCACTGGCTGGACGTTTCACCTCCGTCCGCGTCTTTACAGCTCGAAAAGACGGCGCTCGAGCTGCACGAGGTGACGTGTCGTACGGTTTAGACGCTGCACAGCAGATATGAAGAGATTATTTGACCGGAAAATAAAAAATGAAAAAAACCTCTGCTGGAAAGACTTACGAGATAACATCAAATCGGTATTAAGCTACACAGACAGATAGCGTGGCCATGGATAAAATATTTAGCTGGCTTTCCAAATCAGCCTTTTCCCCCCTCGTTCTGCATGTGTGTGTGCGTGTGTGTGTGTGTGTGCGTGTGTGTGTGTGTCCCAATCCTAACCGGCATGCCTGCTCGCTGTGGAAAACAGGGTCAGGCTGAGAGAGAGAGAAAGAGAGCGAGCGAGCACATGATGGGCAGATAAAGGCTCGTCTGTGTCTGAGGGAGAGGAGAGCGAGGAGGATGAGAGGAGGAGGAGGAGGAGGGCCGAGCGATGAAGGGGCCTCTCTGTTGAAGGAGGGAGTCGCGGCTCTATAGAGGGCTCCCATGGCGGACAGAAACAAGGCATTTAGTCTGTGAGTCGGCCTCTGTAACGCCATAATAGGCTCTTATAATGATGCCACTATGGACAGAGAGGAGGGGGGGTGGAAACAAGAAAACACAGAATGTCCCTTTAAACTTGGAGGGGGGGGGATTGTTGTGAGGAATGCATACAGTGTGATGGAGGTGGAGGAGCTGCCGGGTGATTGGTCGGAGCGAGAGGAAGAAATTACGGCCCGAACGTGGACGTGAAAGTGACGAACTCAAAGTTCAGTTTCTGCTTTAATCCTGATTTACGTTAAAATACGTGTTGATTGTTGTGAAGTGTCTTAAGACACTTAAGTTTAAAGCTGACGGAGGATTACGGTGAATTAATGATTAGATTATTAAAGCTAAAAAAAAAGGCTTCAGGATGAGTTTTGTTGGTTTGTTCAGTTTTAAGGATGCATAAATGTGAAGTGGATGATCTGAAATGTCAACGCTGTCTCTATTTTCCAATGTTATCGACTCGTAATAATAAAAATGCAAGTTTTGTTTAGACGTGCAGAGCAATTAGTTAAGATTTGGGAAAATTTCATGAAAAAAAAGACAACAGTGGCTTGAGACACTTAATATTTTACTACATAAACATTAAACTGAAGCCATAAACTTTCCCAAACCTGAATCTAAGTTTTTTTGGTGCCTGCTTGTTGAGTTTTGCAAAATCAGGACTACTTGATACGATGCGTTTACTGACCACATTGTAAAAAAAGGCCGCCCTTCCTGTGACATCAAACATAATCCCGACAGCATTCAAGTTTCCCACAGTTTTATATAAACATATTTTTTGTGAAGGATAAAAATGAGGTTTATTTTGGTTTGTTTGGACTTTCGATTTGAAATATGGAGGATTTAAAGATTTGAATGATGGCTGAAGGAAAGCTGTCTTCACTTTGAGTGCTGTGTTGGAGGAACGTGGATTATTACACTCGAGCACAGTTGGATTTAAGGTGGATTTTTGGATGGAGAAAACGGTGGCGGTTCAGTTAGCGGGAGTATTGTGTCCGCGATGCATCTGCGCTTCCAGTCGCCCACAGTTTCAGTCGTCCGGCCAAATTCAAACCTTAAATGTTTTTCCTGCAGCTTTAGTCAGAACTGAGCTGGATTGCAGAGGAACAATGAATCTTTGGATTATTTTTGCTTTAACTTTTGAAAAAGTTGAACATGCACAGTTTGAGTTTTGGCAGATGAATATTAACGGATCCGTTTCATTCTAGCTCCTGTGCAGAAAACTATTTATAGACATTTTCCTCTAACTGCAGAGTCATTATTACAAACCTTGAAGGTAAATTACAGCTTTAAATCCAACCATCAGTCTGTGTAAGTGGACTCACGTAGTTCCCTTTAACTGCATTTCCACTTTAGACCCAACAAGCAAAGCAAAGCAAAGATCAGAGCCTCTCTGCATCTGCAAACTGCTGAAATTTCATCCATCATAAGAAGAAAATCAAACAAACAGCCTTTATAGACTTTACCTGCTCAGGTTTAGCTGGTTTTCCCGCAGTCGGTTCAACATCTTCGCCCTCACAGACGTCTGAAATAAAACACACAAAACAAACAAAAGACGGTTTAATTTAGTAAAATAATCTTGTGTAGATGCAGTTTAAGACACTTAAGTTTTGACTTTTTCTGCTTGTGGATGAATTGGATGTTTAATTTGTCTCTTTACATGTTGTAAATTTCCACTATCTTTGAAAAAAACAAACATTTTTCAGGTACAGAGAAGCTTTTGATTCACTGCCTGTTTGTCACTGAGCTCGTTCAAACTTGAAGTCAAAGTGGAGACATGAAGCTTTTGCATCTGTGCAAAGTCAACAGGAGCGCAAACTGATAACTAAGCAGGTTAAAATATAATATATTGTGCAGGAAACGCTGCTAACGTCGGCGATTGTCACGTTACTGAGGCAGCCACCACTGAGCAGAAACTGTGAATATTTGGCCACAAGTGCAGATTTCTGTGCCGCCACAAAGTGAGTACTGTTCACACCACAATGAAAACTGTTTGGCTCCTTTACTGCCTGCTACACTGATCTCAGTTACAGTTTTACTCATAAAAGAGGCTTTCATAGGCTGATTTTTTCAACAAATGCACAAACTGAAAGAGAAGATGTAATGAAAGAGTTCAAAGAAAAAGTGCAGTGTAGATTTGAAGTATTCTTGTCTAAATGTCGATCAGATTTTTTGCATTTTCCTAAAGTTTCATTATACTGAAGCAATATAGTGTTTATCAGCTCTTTTATCACGGTTTCATTCATTGTGTTCGTTTATGAAACTACACTGGTTGAATTAAGTGTTTTTAAATGAAGTGGTGGTTCTGGCAGGAAGTCGTTCTGAGTAGGTGTTTTTGTTAGTTCAGCAGCTTACGCGCTGTTCAGAGTTGAGGATAAATTTGGAGGATGACATTAAATCTGTTGACTGAAGCCACACAGGATCTGTTTTTCTCTCGTTCAGGCGGCGGTCAGGTCCGGCCGGCATGCGAGTGTTTACGAGTTATCGGCCTTCACATGTAAACCGGTGTGAGCGCAGTGCGTGCAGCCTCTCCTGATCCCTCTGATGGATTTAACAGGCTTAAATCAAGTGTCATGTAATTTGAAACTTTACTGCTCCCTGTGGAGAAATCCTCTTTCCCATTGACCCCTCCACTCTCGGAGGTCGGAGGTCGGAGGTGAAGGTCAGCTGCAGAGCTGGACCGCGACCTGCAGGTGGACGGTGTCCTCGGAGGTCGCAGGGAAGTGATGGAGGTGTTTGAAAGCTGCAGGACGGTTTAACATGAAATCATCCTGCAGCGCCGGCAGGTTAAATTTACAATCTGGGATTAAATTACACAAAAAGGTCACTTTTAATAGTTTAACTAACTTTTTTAAACAGCTCTTCTTCACACTGTTTTATTTTCTGGCGTCGTCTGTCCATGAAAAGCCGCGTGGCTTCAACTGTTTACCGAGTTCACAGATTTCAGCCGGCTCGTGTTTATTCTCCTCAGACGCGTCGAGCTGAGAGTTAATTGACTGAAGCTTCATTCACTCTCGAGTCTTTACATCGCTTAGTCACCGTTTCTGACGGCTGTGAGTCTGGAAAACATCAACAGGGAGCCCGAAATGTCACCAATCTCCTCTGTGGCATTTTTATCAGAAGTCTGTGAGGTTTAATACATTTATTTTTCCATCAAATGAAACAGAACAAGCGTAAAGCACCTCGGCACGGCAGCTTGGACCTAAACGCTTTTAAGTCCACGCTGATGATGAAATATTGCAAATCTGGAGGTAATGAAAGTTTTCCAGCCAGTAGATCTTAAGATATTCACTAAATAAGTTAAAGCGTTGACGTGATATCAGAAAATCAGCAAAGTTATTGGAATATTTCTTCTAGAGATGTTGATTATCTGCACAAAGTTTCATTGAATCTGTCCATGAAGATGTTTCAGTCTGGACCGAAGTGAGTGAAAACTGAGCCAGTGTAAATGTCATCTCACGTTTTATGTGGTGAAATGCTTTAAAATATGTACATTAAAAAAGGAAAATGGCACTTTGGGAGGAGCTGAACTAGAAAATATCTTAAACATTTTAACATAAAAAAGGTCAAATCGTTTAACTTACAGAGCCAAAAACATTTTTCCTTTAAAGAAACTCGAGCATCCGTTTCTCTTTCTGATCCCTTTTTTAGTTCCTGCTTACATGATGGAAATATAAAACAGTATAATGCTTTAATGGTCTTAAATGCACTTTCAGTCGTCATTCAATCAAAACACAAATTCTCTAAAAAAGAAAAGGTCTCAAAAACGCCGCCTCTTTCTTTTTTCTTTCTTTCTATCCCAGAGAAACGATGTGAACCAGGACACAGAAGTCTTGCTCAACATTTTTTTTCTTTCTTTGTGGAGGAAGTGAGTTGAAAATAAATAGACCCTAATAGCGTCGCACATGAAAGCCTTTTCAGAGCACCCCCCCTCGCCCGCCCCCGTCCAGCCTCGCTCCTGATGCAAAACTACGACAGCAGGGATAATTAGGGAATTGTATTTTGAAAATATAGGTCTGCATGGTAATGAGGGCACAACGCCGAACAGAAAAAACTTCAATTCGGCTGCAAAAAAGAGGAGCGGCTTCAAGGCAGATGTGGAGGGAAAAAAAGTTACTACAGTGGATTAAAAAACAGATCACATACAAACTGTTAAGTCTCCACACGGCCGTGACATCTGCAGTATTTAACGACTAAAAAGGCGACCACGGAGAACAAGAAGTGCACGTGTTCGGGCTGCAAGTGACGATTTTTATCACTGATGAAGTCTACAAGTCATTTTCAAATCAACCAGTCAAGAGAGGGAAAGAAACAGTGAAAAATGCATCTTAATTTTTCTCATAAGGAGTCTAAAAATGAGTTTAATCTCATAAGAAGAAGAGATTGTGAGAAAAATTTCTTCAGCTTGAATTACAAGTGATATTTTCTGCACAGAGCTCGTCATCTGCTGCTCGACAACAAGTGTGAACGAACTACACACAGCGTATTTATTAAAAATAGAGTGAGAGTAAATGGAGGTGGAAGAAGGGAGAATCTCACAAAGCAGCAGAGAGCGAAAAACGTGCGTTAGAGACGGCGTCGAGCGAGCGACGTGTCGTCCTTTGGGCTCAATCCAGTTTAAATTGGCTGCTCTCCTAGCTCGGGATTAGACCTGGGCTTAATACCTTTACACTAAAAGGCCTGTCCGTTCCCTCGGAGGGCAATCTGCTGCAGGAACACACCAGGCTTTAATCCACAGCAACAACAACAACAACAACAGTTTATCTGGCTGAAGCTCGGCGGGCAGATCAGGCTGCGCCGCGCCGGCTCATCCTCGACGCTTCGCGGTGCGGTTCGGACGCCGGGTGACATCAGCACATGAGAATAAAACGAAATTAGCACGCAAAGTGAGCCGAATCGGAGAGAAAGGATTAAACGAAGAGGAGCTAATGACGGACCGATTTAACCCCGGCGTGCATCGTGAGACAGGACGAAGGAGCAGCTTTCATTTCAGGTCGCCGGCGTTTTGTGAGTGAAAAGACGCTTTCGCAGTTTAACACGAGCAGCAGGTTGGAAAAAACAATCAATACGACGAGCTGACTGAATCAATAACCTTTCTGATAACCGATTAATTATTTACTGAGCAAAAATGTCCGAGTCTCTGGATCTGCTGTGTGGAAATGTGTCGTTTTTCTCTTGTTTTATTCAGACAAAATAAGACATCGTAAGGAAACTTAATGCACATGTTGATTTTTTTACAATTTACTGATAACGAGGTGCTGCAACCTGCAAGTGTTTCAATTAACCTTCAAATCTTTAGTCTGCAAAGTGTCTAAAACTAAAAACTGTCAAGTTTCCAAGAGCCCAAGAAGATATTTTCACTTCTACAGCTCAACA
Source organism: Amniataba percoides (assembly GCA_037176925.1). Classification (NCBI taxonomy): domain Eukaryota; kingdom Metazoa; phylum Chordata; class Actinopteri; order Centrarchiformes; family Terapontidae; genus Amniataba; species Amniataba percoides. The sequence continues at coordinate 1,468,296 of JBAJHX010000049.1, read as the reverse complement.
TGGACAAATGTGCAGATGTTTTCCCCATCAGTCCAAAGTGATGTAAAACAGAGGATTTCTGAGCGATTAATATCCCGATGATCAGATAATCGAATGATTTCTGGGCTAATATGAGAGACTGATCAGAGATTCATCCAACAACTCACTTTGGAAACAGTGATGAAAACATGAAGCTTGGTTCATTAATAATTCACCTGCTTCAGCAGCAGCTACAAACTTTAAGTTCACTTTCAAACAGGAAGTTTGAGCTCAG
>JBAJHX010000049.1:1449269-1467943 GCA_037176925.1 Amniataba percoides | reverse complement strand
AGTCTGCAAAGTGTCTAAAACTAAAAACTGTCAAGTTTCCAAGAGCCCAAGAAGATATTTTCACTTCTACAGCTCAATATGAACAATTTCTAAACGATTAATATCCCGATGATCAGATAAACGAATGATTTCAAGGCTAATATGAGAGACTGATCAGAGATTCATCCAACAACTCACTTTGGAAAATTTCCATTCATCAAACAGTGATGAAAACATGAAGCTCGGTTCATTAATAATTCACCTGCTTCAGCAGCAGCTACAAACTTTAAGTTCACTTTCAAACAGGAAGTTTGAGCTCAGCAACGTCAGACAGCAGGAAGTGTCTCTGATGAGCCACTTCCTCCTGAGAAAGAAGAAATGTAGTGACTCTGTGCACATTTTTCCAACAGGAAGCCTCCTTACCTTCCAGCAGAGGTTGTTTCTTTGAGATCAGCGTCAGGTTTTCATTGAGAAACTCTCATCTTGGATCAGAAAGATGGTGCAGCTTTGTGCCGAGCGTCCAATCAGGAGCCTGTTTGATTCAGAGCTTTGATATGATTGGCTCACAGTCAGGCTGTGTACGGTGTCCAGCAGGGACAAACTTCACTTCACACGGGCAGAGAAAGAAAGATGTAATCAGACTTTATCATTTAATCAAGGCAATCAAAGTGATGTCGCCTGTTTTTTCTTCATGTGAACGTTTTAACCTTCATGTCAGAAACGCTGAGAGTTTTTAGGGCCTCACATGCTTCACTGAGAGCAAAATGAAGTGAGAAAGTCAAGATTTAATGTGATCTTTCAATAGTTTGCTGTTTTTATAAGAAACCTAAAGGAAAATAGTGAAGCGATCAGTCACTCTACGGTGTTAAAATATGTCCAGGTTGTAAAAAAAACAAACATTTTAACACATTTAAATATTTAAAAGCAAAGAAAGTTTCACACGAAGGTCTTAAATGAAAGAACTTTCCAGGTCTTCATTTGGATTTGTGCAGAATAAATCTTTTCTGGACGTATTTTCAGAAGATTTTGTGTGAATGTTTTAAAAAATCAGCTTCAAAAGAGATGAAATGTTTGCTGCTTTAAGGTGGAGACGATGTGAAGCGTCCGTCTCTCTGAAAGCAGGATTTCTCTTAAACCTTTCAAACATGAAATGTGGCAGACAGTTTGGCCTGAAACCAGGGAACAATTGATTTGATTTTTAGAGTGATTTGGATCTGGGATTTTGTTTTGTGGAGCAGCAAAGGAGGCTTTGGTCTCAGTATCTTCAGCGATGCCACTTAGTTCAGCCTAAACAGAAGAAATAAAGAGTTTCAGTGAGATGGATTTTTGTTCAGCAGTGAGAAAAGTTGGTCCTCTTGTTGTTAAATGTGATGTTGTTGTGCTGAGTCAGGTGTTATTTATGTTATTTATATATATTTCTCCTGTGTGAGAAATCTGGAGTAAATCAAAGCGGAGCAGCCGAGCCTCCCGGAGCAATAGTTTGTTGTTTTTATAAGAAACCTGAAGGAAAATAGTGAAGCGATCAGTCACTCTGCGGTGTTAAAATATGTCCAGGTTGTAAAAAAACAAACATTTTAACACATTTAAACATTTAAAAGCAAAGAAAGTTTCACACAAAGGTCTTAAATGAAAGAACTTTACACGTCTTCATTTGAATCTTTTCTGCGGTGCCAAAAACAAACATACAACCAGATCCTTTCATTGTGAAATTGGCAATGGGAACAATTTTCACGAGGAACCTGCTGCCATCCAGTTTCTGTAGATCAGAGAGAGATTGGCCGCGTGCAACGTGTCAGAAAACACAACATGTCCGAGTCTATTCTTAAATCTGCTCTGGTGATTATACGCTGCCTGTTAATGGATCTTATGTGCATCTCTGCTGTCAAAATGCGATTACATCATCTGTTTGTTCACCTGTACGGTCCATCGTGGGCGTCCTGACCACATGTTCAGACTGAGGTGTTTCTACCTGTTGTGTTTCGGCTTCATCGGGAGTGAAGATGAAGCGCCTGCAGTCGTTTCCTCCCTCCTGCCTCTCTGCACGAATTCTGCCTTTTGTCTGTCTTTGTAGTCCGACACAATGAATTGCACAGCAGAGATAACGGCGCTCATCTTTGAAGGCATTCGTGGTGTTACACTTGTAAAAAAAAAAAAGAGGGAGAGAGAGATTGAGATTGATTTTACTCCTTCAGACACTCGGCCAATCAGCGAGTGGACTGATTGTCAGACGGTTCTTCGATCGTCAATTTGAGAAAGTTGCAAACATTTTCAGATGCGTCTCTCCGTGAATCCACCAACCATCAGAGGCTGTGAAGGTTTCAGATTAACACACACACACACACACACACACACACCTTTCCAACACAGGAATCAGGCTGGTTGCATAAAGAAAAAACACTTTGCAGCAACTAACACTTCACTTCACTCATCGGACCTGATTGTTGAGTGTGTGGACGTTTGGACTTCTCGTGTTTTCAATCGAGCGCCTCGCTGTGAAGGCTTGTGATGATTTAAAGAGCTGGAAGCATTTTTAATCTTCCAATTTTTCATGTGTTTAGATAATAACTTGCACATCTGGAGCATCCAGAACCACTGAGATGATCTGACAACGCTTCATTTGAAGCATTTCGATAAAATAACTCAGGCTGCCTGTGAGAAACTAACACGGGTCACAAATTTGTTCTAATGTCCAAAAGTTTTTTTTAACTAATCTGAGAATCGCTTTAACAGGTTTTCTGTGCAAAATTTAGTAATTTAGTGAAGCAGTTTCTCCAGTGTGTCTCAATTAGAGTCAGACTTTATCATATTTAGTGCATCATGCTGATTAAACGCTGCGAACCCCAGAAACATTTTTCCGTTTCGCTCTTCAGTTCGCCTCTCTGGTCGATCTTTCATCTGGTCACAGCGTCTGCGTGTGACCTGATTAAAGGCGGGGGCGGTTTATAGACCTTACAAATGAACGAGACTCGGCCTCCGCTCGGCTCTGCCGCCGTCTGAGAGGTCACAGGTTCAATTCCCACAGCAGCTCCTGCGTCCCGCCGCCGTGTCCTGGAGCGAGCAGCTGAATGTCTGCCAGCTTTTTATCACTGTAACTCCGACAGCTTCGCGAAGTGTGAACGCTCTGACCGCTTCTCCTGCAGGCCTGATTTCATTTAATGTGACTGATGGTTTTTATTACAAAATGCTGCAGACTCTCAGTGTTCACGGCTCGATTTCTCAAAAGTGCAACTCAATATATCTCCTGAAGTGTCACCTTCAGCGGTATTTTCATAAATTAAGGCTTTTTCAGTGTCTTTACAGCTGCAACATGTAAAATCTATTTTAAAGTCAAAGGCTCGAATCACAAAGTGCCCTTTACGCAACACAAATCCGTGTTTTTATGCACACGATTAAATGAAAGTGAAACATGACGGCCATCAAAGATCAGCCAGATGATTTACGTCAGTGTAAGAACCTGAATCTCTTTAGGATTTCAAATTCAAGCAGCTGACTGGGTTTTTGCCAAATTTGGACCAAAATGAATGAAATCTGTGTCCAGTTTGAGAGTTTCTCGTGCTCGTTTTTTGGCAACAGCACACTGCCACCGGCCAAATGAAACTAACTGAGGGCCACCATTTAGCATTTCAAGTGTAAAAATGTTAAGTTTGACTGAAGAAATGAAGTAATTCAAAGGCATGACTTGAAACTGACTCTATGAATTCATTTTATTGAACTCTTTGTAAGATGGATCGACTTTTAAAACATTTGTATCACTAGAAACTTCCTCCAGATTTCTATGCAAGCAGCATTAAACCTTAAAAACCACCTTAACAGATCTGACTAGTCGTTTCCAGCGTCTGATAACAGCACAGTGAGGACAAACACTTTCTTCACAGCTCATGTGAGGCCCGGGAAGATAAAAAATCTGCATCTCAAAGGGTCAAACTGAAGCACCCAAAGCTCTGTTTGTGTATGAATGCAGCGGCGGAGGAGTCCATGTTGATGGCAGGAAGGTGTGAAGAGAGGGAAGCTATTATCACAGTGTGAAGAGGGAAACAGTGATTGGCCACTGCGCCGCTTCCCCATTGACCCCCATTATAGCTGCATTAACTGGGGGATTAGATTGTCATCACAGAGAGTGAAAAACACGGAGATTCACCCGAGAGACACTGAAAGGCCTCACATGGCCACATTTCCACTCAACACTTTAGTAAAGTACCTTTGGTAAAGTATTTACTACGCTTGCACAAAAGTACCTCAGCCTTTTATCTGTTTGACGATTTTTTTTCTTAAATGCCGGCAGGATTGTTGCCAGATGGTATTTCTGCATCAGCCACGTAAAATTAAGATTATTTCATTTACTAGCTACAGAGCAAGTGATGCATTCAAAACAGCCGTTTGTAAAAGAGATTTTGTTGCTGTTTCATCTTTTCTGGGTAATGTTTGCTCACTTTTAGCAAAAAAATACTTTAATTCACTGCAAAGGCGACATCGGAAAGTTTGCTGTGCTGATCAATCAATGAACACACCTTAAAAACCGATAAGTCAACTTTTATCATTTACTTAGTTTTAATTATACGTTTTTATCGTCTTTCTTGCATGACATTTGCTTTAATGATGATTCGATCTTCACTCAGATTAATGTGGACTGAGAATATTTTGTTTGTTTTGGTGGTAACGTGTATTATTATTATCATGGTGCCTTCAGCCTTTTTCTCACAACACATTTATCTGTTTCCCTCCGAAACCTCAAATATCTGAGTAAATCTGAGAAGACTGACAAGATATTATTACCTGCGTAAATATTGTGAATATTAGATGATAGAGGGAAGTTTGGTGTTGATTCTGCAGTTTGTTCTTTGACGGTGGTTCATAACGTTCATGCTGATCGAGCTGCAGATTTGTTGTTTCGATGTTTCCTCCTGCAGACAAAGAAAACCGCTGAGCTTTGACGTCTTGCACCACCTGTAGATGATCTTGTACTCACAGTTGCTGTTTTTTTTGCGTGTTAGAGGTTTTGCATTCAAAACATTTCGACAGCAGTAGTTAAAATAAACTTAATCATAATATGTTGCTAAACTATGTCGGTAAACTTAAATATAATCAATTTGTTGGTTTAATGGTTAAATACGAAGAGACAGGCGGTCTCTTGACTCTGAGTTTGTATTGAACATGGACTGAACATATTTAAGTATTATGTTGTGATGTGAAGTGCTTTGCTTTTACTTTCTGTGGGAATTAAAACAGGGATGTTTGTCGCACCTGAGGTGCAGCTCAGTGTGCTACAGGTCGTTTGCATGAAGTTAAACTTGCAGCCATTGAAGCGCTCATTGAAGATTTGTACTTAAGCTCTCCACAGAAAGTGACTGAGATCCTGCTGCTGGTTTCTTTACAGTTGCATGTTTTAATAGTAGATTTTGGAAATGAATTTCTGAATCTGCATCATTTCTGTGTTTAACCATTTCTGCAACACGCTTAATTTAACACACGGGTGTTCAAATAAAGGTTAGAAAGAAGGTTGCTACCAGTGTTTTGGGTGCTATGTGGACGAATATTTAATTAACCTCGACAAATTGTGGTTTGAAAGCAACACACATTTTAAGATCCCAGAAACACTCCAATTTAAATTTTTTAGATGAGAAAGAAACAGACTTTTTCCAGCATGTTTGTGCGTCTGTATCTTCAATAATGACTCTTTTTCTAGTTTTCAGGGATTCGGTTAAATACGTATTCTTGTTCTGGGTCAGAAGGAAGATTTTTTGTTCACCTAACCAAACAAGTGAAACTGTTTAACAACCGGTTTGGACAAATACAATGAAGGCACCCAAAGCACCGATAACACACGATGACTCATTCTGCAAACTGCATTCAGCAGAACGTATTCTCCAGTTAACAAACGCGATATTTTACAGGTCTCACGAGTAAAATATAAATTCAAACACACAGCTGTAACACTCGATGCCTGCAGGTGGAATAAGTGTTAAAACTGCAGCAGCTGTTACGGAGCAGAAGCTGGTTTCAACCTTCCTCATTTTATCGTTTTAAATATCGTTTCTAATGAGGTTATGGGGACATTTGCTTTGTCTTCGCCCCTGAATTTCAGACTAAAGAGAGACTCAGACAGACAGAAAGGTCATAAACGTTAAGATTGATGTGCAAAAGATGGACAAGAAATGAAAGAGTGAGAGACACAAATAGAGAAGAGACAGAAACATGATGTAAAGCAGAGGACAACATGAAAGACGTGAAAAAAGATGGCGAGAGAGATAAGAGGGAGAGAGAGGAGGCGATGGGGAGACATAAAATGAGACAGACATGAAGAGGAGACAGAAAAAAGGATGTGAAAGAGAAACACAGGATGAAAGAAAGGAAAGAAAGAAAAAAGGAAAGAATAACGAGGCAGAAGGGCAGAAAAAGGAGGTGAAATGAGAGAAAAAACAGACGAAAACTGAAAGGCAGAGACAGACGAACCGAAACAGACGATTCGCAATCAGCCCATGTCTGCACCACTCCTCCTCCTCCTCCTCTTCCTCCCATCCTGCACCCCCCTTCTCCTCCTCTTCCTCCCTCCCTCCCTCCATTTTGTCGTCCTCCTCTGTCTGATGCTGTTCCAACACCTCGGGGCTTCAGCCTCACATCCAGCATCCAACACACTAATGCTGCTCTGCTGCTGCGGCGGCGTAATCACCCACCAAGAAAGAAAGAAAAAAAAAATCAACCCAAAATAAAGAGAAAGTGAAACAAAGGCGGAGGAACTGCGTCTCGTGCGGCTGAACGTGACGCGTAGACTCCAGCAGATTCGTTAATACAGCGACGTCCAATTAAAACTGTTTTTATCCATCTCGTGTCGCATCGATGTTTAAGTGTGTGAAATGATCAAGACTACATTTCCCATCAGCCCTTCTCAGCTTTCACCCCACTTGTAGAATCAGGGATTTAAAGGTGGATGCTCTGAAATGAAGAGTTCATGTGCTGTGTGACTGCGCTGAAAGGAAAAAGTGTTGAAAAGGTCGTAATCGACGGTGTGACTCGGTGACAGTTTACGTGGTGGAGGATAAAACATTTTCAGACTGTATTTCCTGATGACATTCGTGGCGTTGCACGTGGTTGTTCACGTGAATCTGAGAGAGAGAAGTTTGAACCTCGTCCACTTTTCTTTGTGCAGAGAGTCTTTTTTGAGGTTTTTCATATTCACAGAAACAAGTGAAGCTTGAAGCTGTAGTTTTTATCCCCTCATGACTTGACGTAACGACAGCGAGCACTTCAGAGACGTCAAAATACTGAAGAGCTTCAACCTCTGCTTCAGTTTGATGTAAAAAAAACAGTCGCTATAAAAACTGTGCTATAAAACCCTTTTAAGAGATTCACCACCAAATGCAGCCTGGTCGCTGATTTAAAATACAAAATATAAAGTCAACAGAGGCTGAGAAATGTTGAAAAGTAGCTGAATCTGAATAATATTTGAGGAATTGATGATCGCATTTGTAAGATTTCTACAAAACTTTATGTTTTTTTAAAGCCCCGAAGATGCTGAATTTCACAGCGAGGTCAAAGCAGAGAAGAGACTCGAGTGGATATTTTACTGCTGCATGTGAAGTATTTTGATGAATGGAGCCCTCAAAGACTGAATTATTGATCAGCAGAATATTAGATGAAGAGCTTTGTAATCTCTGTCCAAATTCAGCTGCTAATGTGCGTCTGAGCAAACGTGTCGCTGCACAAACCGAAGCTGTTCGTCATCTGCTGCAACAACACAAACTGAAGAAACGAACGAATAATCACCAATAAAGGATCAATTAGCCAAAAATGAACCATCATCTGCAAATCCTCTGAAGTATACAGCATGCACTGTGTTAGCTTTGCATCTGCATCACTGAGACTAATTTGTGTTTGTTTGTTTTGCACCTGCTGGATGACACTTTGACTTTAATACCACCCGACTGTAGGTGTGTAGATGTTTCCGTGTGCGAGGTAATGGTGTCCGTTTCTACCCTGCAGCTACGAGCAGGCAGAATAAATTAACTGTGTGCATCAGAGCTAACAGGCTACCAGCAATTTAAAGCTCAGAGGCATCCTGTCATGATTTTAATAAAACAACTTTACTCATCAACAAGGTGGCAAAAAGTTGGTACCTGCTTTTAGCGGCGAGTCCGATCCAGCCTTGAATCAACAAGTTGATCATCCAGTCAGTCAGCTGACCCTTTGAATGGCATGAAAAAACAATCAGCGAGAGAACAAAGAAGTCGAACATCCAGATAATCAGTCTCATCGGGCGGTCAGACCGAAAGGAGCACATGCATCAGTGTGAGCATGTTTGGACGAAGAAATATGGAGGAAGGCTGGTTTCAGTGATAAATCCATGAGACTGGAGGATCAGAGACCAAAGAACTGCTTATGTATTATTACTGCATTAAGTGTGGGAATCACCAGCCACATCAGCCTCAAACGATCCTCGATGTTTCAGATTTCTCTCCATGTTTTATTTTTCGAGTGCATCCAAACTTCATCTTTTTAAAAACGCCGCAGTGGTTTGATTTCTTTCCTCTTGCAGCTGCTTTGCCGTCTTGATTCGGTTTTAAAATTCAAACACGGCGACACTTTCTACGTAGCAGCAGCACCAAACTCCAGAAAACTGATCTGATAATCGATTATAAACTTTACTGATCGACGAGGAATCATTCAACAAAACGTAGGTGCAAATTAAACAGTAAAAACACACCGTTCACATCACTAAGCTTATTTGCTCCGGTGTGTTTGATTGGCTGTTACAAACCCTCGCAGGGAGACGTTTTACTGCTTTGCGAGGTTCAACTTCTGCAACCGCAGCGGCCTCGTTCGTTCGTTCGATTGATTGAAGAGGTTGTGTTTCTTTGCAGCAGGCTGTCAGGACGTGGCTGCGTCGTTAAAACTCTCGCTGAGTAAACTAACCCAGCTACCCGGTCGAGCTGTCAGCGCATCAATCAGCAAATCAGCCAGCCACACAGCTAACTTGTCGGCCGGCGAGAGATAACGACAGTAAGACATCCGGACAGCCGGTAAATCAGTCAGCCATCCCATCGCCGAGGCAGCCGGTTTATCCAGCGAGCCAACATGGCAGCCAGTCAACCAGCGAGCCGTCCAGTCAGTCAGTCAGTCGCTCGGTTGTGGCAGCAACATAGTGAGATTATCTGGAGCATGTGATGTATGTGTTTACACCTCTCTCTCTCTCTCTCCGTCTGTCCTCCTCCCTCGCTCGCCCCTCCATCTTCCCGGTGTGATTGCTTCTCCACCTGAGTGCCTCTCTGCGCCGCTCCGCCTCGCTTCAGTCTGACTCACTTCCTCCTGCGAGAGGCCGCGTGCGACTGTGTTTCGTCTGAACGTCTGGACTCGTACTCCACATCAGCGTGTGACTCGCTGATTCATTGATCTGCTGATTCATTCATTAAATTCTCCAGAAGGTGTTACAACCAAAGAGCGAATAGTGCATCATTTTCTCATAGTCAACAACAAAACGTGGTCCAGTTAAGACCAACAAATACATGTTTCCTTCATGTTTAAGCAATGTTAAGTTAATGAACAAGTTCCCAGATGTTAAAGGACATTTCTGAAGTCAGAGAGTACTGAGAGGTTGACGAGCTCATTGTTGGTTCAGTCTTTTCGTGACATTTGATGAAATAAGATAAATATAGATGATGATTTCAGTAAGACACTTTTGTGATTTTCCTCTAAAGTGAATCGTGCATGATGGGCTATAATTTAAGCGGCGCTCATATAAAGACATGAATACTATTAAAGCACAATTTAAAAGACATTTGTCAAGCCCTTCAATCATTTATGATTTTATTAAGAGTTCACTCTTCATAAAGACTTACTCAGATTATCTGCTGTATTGGATTATACTTTACTTTATTTGTTTTTTATGCCTTTACTTGGAAATTTACCCTGACGATGTAACGCTGGTCTCAAATTTTCCTTATTATTCAGTATTTTTAGAGCAAGACAAGAGACTAAAAGTCAGGATATCTGAAGTTTCTCGTAAATACGTTTTTTTATCATTTCTGATGCATCGCCGTGTTGCTGAAACACGTGTGAGCTGGATGTGACTGTCAAAAAGAGAGAAAGATTTCAAATATCTGGACGACTCCCAGCTCAAAACCCAGCCGATGAAACTTAAGCAGAAAACTCCCAACAGGATGAACACGCGGCTTTTTAGGAACCAATATCTTTTTTATTGCTGCTGACTTGCGTAACCGTTGCATCGCAGCCATTTCATTTAACAAGAAGAAGTAGGAGTTTGTGCGCCCCACATTAAATCACGCAGGGTGTGAATTTTGGAAGTGTGACTGATTAGGAAACACCATAATTGCATCGCATTTCCCGCCGAGATCCTCTATTTTCTTACACTTCATTCCCCATTCAATGCACAGTCTAGACCAGACTAATTGAGTGTCTATGGTGTTGATTCAGACTATTAACCATCTGTGCCTTTTCCTCAACCCCCCCACCTCCTCCTGTTCATCTTCCCTCTGCAGGAGTTTGGAGGACTAGTAGGATGCTGAGTATCTTTCCTCCTCACCACTGTTCTCCACCCTGCTCTCCATGACCTGAGAGCGCCACCACAGCGGGAGGAACGAAACACCAGAAAGAGAGAGAGAGGAAGAGGAGGGCAGCAGGCCAGGGAAGGAAGGCAGGAAGGAGCACACTTTTTTTTTTTGTTGTTGTTGTTTTGTTTTTCTGAAATGGCGGCGACGGAGGCCAACGCGGCGCCGGTGGTTCAGGAAGATGGGAAAGCCGCAGAGAGCAAACCAGCGGAGGCGGAGCAACCGGCCAAAAACGCAAACTCAGAGACTGTCAACAGCGAGGTGGTCGATAAAGATGGCACGGCCGTCAACAACGAGGTCGTGGATAACAAAGAGACTGTGAATAACGACACAGCGGCGGCGGCGGCGCCTGAGGAAGGAGAAGCAGCAGCAGCGAGCGGCGAGTCGGCAGCTCCTCAGAGCTCAGAAAACGCCTCCTCGGCCGAGCCCAAGACCTCGTTCCTGGACTCCTTCCTCAACAAGAGCGGCCTGGGGAAGGTGATGGCAGGAAGGAAGAAGAAAGAGCAGAGCTCGGCCGCCGGAGGAGAGGAGGGCGCAGCCGAAGGAGGCGAGAAAGAGGGCGAGAAAGGAGGCGAGGAGGCCGCAGCAGGTGAGGGAGGAGCAGAGGGAGGTGCAGAAGGAGAGGCGGCGATAGAGAAAGCTCCAGAAAACGGAGAGAAGGAGGAGGAGAAGAAAGGAGAGAAGGGCAAAGCGGCGGAGGCCAAATCCACAGTTCGAGATCTGATCAGGAAGCCGGTGGCGAGGATCTTCTCCCATCGCAGCACCGAGAAGAAGGACGGCGCCGGCGCGGAGCCCCAGAAACAAGTAAAGGTTCGGTCCAAGTCTTTAGACCGGCTGGAAGATCCTGAAGCACTTAACGCCACCGCAGACTCCACCATAGAGGAGGGAGGCGCGGCGGGAGGAGCCGAGGGAGGCGCAGAGGAGGAGCAGAAGGCCTCGTCCTCTGCAACCACCAAGCACATGAAGCGCTGGCACTCCTTCAAGAAGCTGATGGCTCAGAAGGCGCACAAGAAGAGCGGAGGAGGAGGAGGAGGAGAGGATGGCAAGGAGGAAGGAGCAGATGGAGAAGGAGGCGGCGGAGACTCCTCCACGCTGGACTCCAAGGAGTCGGGGCAGAAGAGGTGGAAGCTGAAACGCTCCTGGACCTTCCAGGGCCTGAAGAGGGACACGTCCATGGTCGGCATCAGCGGCAAAGCAAAGGGCTCCGACAAAGACTCTGCCGACAACGCGAAGCCGGAGGAGGCGGCGGAGGCGGCAGAAGGAGCCGAGGGAGGCGAGGAGGCCAAGGCGGAGGGAGGAGCAGAGGACGCCAAGACGGAGGGAGGCGAGGAGAAGGCCGAGGGAGGCGAGGAGGAGAAGGCGGCGACGGCGGCGGCAGGCGGGACGGTGACACAACACGCCAACGAGATCTGGACATCCTTCAAGAAGCGCGTCATTCCCAAATCCAAGCGGGCCAACACGGAGTGCGCCCCCAGCGGGGAGGAGGACGCAACTGCAGCTGCAGCCTCAGGTGAGACGACGGAAAGTTAAAGAACTGAAACCTCACAAGTTCGTCCACCTGTATGAGAGTAAGACGAGTTTCATTTGAGGCCGAAAGAGGTTCAATTAAACAGGAAATACAAGTCTACATATATATGTTGCATAACTTTTTCTTACTTTCTACGTCACCAATATTTAATAATCTCCTTTAACTTGTGGTCCTTTGCATCAGTTCCAGTTTTATCATGCTAACAGGCTGCTTTAAATGGCACATATAGACCAAACTTACACTTTAAAACAGCTTTTTGTTTGGTGTCACGGTTCGGCAGGGTTCAGCGTGGACGACGTTAAAACACTCGCAGCGTATTCACACTCGTTTCTTGTCCGTCCCTGTTCGGGGAGCGCAGACAGGAGTTCGCTAACTCTGGGGGAGGTAATGTAATTGAACATTCTCCCAAATAAAATATTCAACATCTGATGTGAAATTCAAATCAGACCGTAGCTTCAGTCAACACTAAAGACTAAATTTAGCTTTACTTTCTGCCGCCGGCTGGAGGAAGAAAATGGTAGAAAAACACAGAACTGTGGGCTCGTTGTATTTGGGGATGTTTTTTTTTTTTCTCCAAATCTTAATTTCCCCTCAGAGCAAATCGCAATATTGGTTTCTTAAAATTCGTCTGTTGAGGGAAGTTGAGCATCTTGCGCCTAAAAGAGTCGTGTTTCTACATGGAGACCCAACCTGAGCTAATAAATAAGTGAATATTAGTTTAATATTCTTCAGGTGTGACCGCTGATGTGGAGGCTGCATCTTTCTGTATATTTAGATTTTTTCTCCACCTAGTGGCCAAAGCTTCATTAAATATAGTTTATCTTAATCATGAGGCTTGTGACAGTCATAAACACCTTCCTAAACTCAACGAGGTGCTGTTTTCTGTTTTTTATAGAGGTAAATGGTTAAAATCTCAATGTGCACAAAGAAGCTTTAACTCGTTTTTCCTCCGTCCAGGTGAGGAAGGAGCAGCAGAGGAGGGAAAAGACGGCAAGTCCGCCAAGGCCAAGCGCTCGCATTTCGGCCGTGCAGTTTCCCTGAAGAACTTCATCCTGCGAAAGGGCAAATCCACCAGCGTGGACATGGGCGAGGGCGCCAAGGAGGAGGAGGAGGCCACGGAGGGAGGAGAGGGAGGAGAAGGAGGCGAAGGGGGCGAAGCGGCGGAGGAAGGAGGTGCTGATGGCGAAGCCGCCACAGCGACCGAGGAGACCAACGACAAAGATGCAGCAGCCGGCGAGAAGAAGGAGGCGGCGGCGGCGGAGAGCGGAGGGGAGGCGGCGAAGGAGGCGGAGAAGACACCGGCCGAAGCTCCGGTGACCAACGGAGAGAACGGCTGCTCCAACGGCACGGCGGAGGAGCACGCCACACACAATCACCAGGAGGAGGAGAAAACGACGGGGGGCAGCCCCGTGAAGAAGACCAAGGAGGCGGGAGCGAAAGATGAGGCCAACGCCAAGATCATCAACGCCACGGCAGCTGTGAACAGCGGTGAGTTAGAGCACGCCGAGCGGGACTCCGATGAGCCACAAAACAGCCGCAGCAGCAGCAAAGACGGAGACACTAACAGCAGACGAGAGCGGCGAGCAGCACTAACAAACAAACCCAGCGACACGCAGTCCGAGCTAGCGTCAGTCCAGAGCAGGGAGGGGGGGGCGCCGCAAAACGGAGGGTGCCATGATGGTGCAGAGTCATGTGACCAGAGAGAGAGGGAGGAGGGGGGGGAGGAGGAGGAAGAGGATGAGGAGGAGGAGATGAGGAAGAGGGATCTTCGAGAGGCCGCGGTGGCCATCGTTCAGAACGTGATGTCAGCGGCAACCGACCAATTAGAGAGGGAGCTGTGCGTCGACAACGGCCTGAACGGGTGTTACGACGCCGACGTCGGATACTAAAAAAACACACACACACACACACACATTTATGCACAGGCGCACACACGTATGTCGAAATACACTTTTTCATGCAGATTAATACTCGTATGAAAACACTTTAATGTGCCAAATGTAAAGTTACACACGCGTATGCATGCACACACACACGTTAAAGGAACAGTTCAACATTTTGGGGAACACGCTGATTTGATTTCTTCGCAATAATTAGAAGAAGAAGATCAATCTCATATCTGGTGGAAGCATTAAAACAGCGATCAACATGCAAGAAACTCATTAATTAACACGTCGGACCTCCTTTGTTTAATGTGTATGAACAGAAATGTAAACTTGGCTTTAGGGGGAGTAACATGCTTAATTATTTCTTGATAAATCTGTGCAGTTACTTCCTCGAGTTTTCACAGAAGCAGGACTGAAAAGATTTGTCGATAAACGGAAAATTAACCTGCAATTAATTCAACTGACAAACCAAATGTCGGTTGCATAATCAGTAATAAATATAATTATAAGTTGGGTGCATGAATAAACAGTTTGATTATCGGTGAACTTTAGAGATGTTCTTGATCCAGGCTAGCTGATCCCACCTGCTTCCAGTCTTTATGCTAAGCTAAGCTAACTGCATATTTAACACAGCTGAAAAAGTGTTGCCCTCAAAGTGTTGAACTGTGTTTCAAACTGCACACACACACACTCACACACGCATGACAACTTTCCCGGGTGATTGCATGATTATAAGAAATAACGCAGCAGTTATTCCCCAAAAAAAAATCCCTTTAAGAAACTGTCGTGTAGTCGTTAAATAAATGTTAAATAACCAGCGCGAATCCAGCAGGGAGAAGTAGAGATGCAGAGAGAGGAGCTTCCCTTTCTTTTACTGACTCTTAATTTCACTACAAGTTTGTGAACAGTCAGATAACAAAACCACTGAACAATAAAAGGGACTCAGGTGGTGAAGCGCTGATTCCCGGGGCAGCTACGGTCGGACGCTGACTGTTCATGAAGTTGTGTAAAAATTATACTTTCACATTAACGTGAAACAACACAGAGACAAAACTAACCACAGCTTGGATTGTGTGAGGGAATATTTTCTCAGAGACGGCATCCTCTGACATTTTAAGCTTTTTTTTTCCGCAGTTGTTCTTTTCCCCGTTGGTGCCGTTTCACACGTGCCGGTCACTCGGCGTCGGGAGGTGAAGGCCCGTGAAGCAGAAGGTGCTCTGCTCCCTCCTCCATTATTTATCAGCTGCAGCATCCTCTGCGTTGGGGCGCTGCGAGGCTGCGTGTCCACAAACCGCCTCGCTTTGATCTCGTGCAGCCCGACAGATGTTTGTCGAGAGCGTCGCCGCTCCTGCTGCCCATTTACTCTTTGAAGCTCAAACTCTTTTGCTAAAACTGAACTCTGTTTAACTTCCAGCGTTCGGCCTGAAACTGCGCCAAGCTCTCCGCACTGTTAAAGCTCTTTTTTTTTTTTACTGAATACAACATTAAATAAAAGCTGAAAAAGCACAGAAACACTGTTTAAAAACTCTTAAATGTGCTACTTAAGGTCATTGTTTTAAACACTTTATGGAGATTTTTTTAAAGGAAAAACTAACCTAACTAATAAAAGACGGTTTATTCGGCACCTCGAAGATTTAAGTTAAACTTTTTTCAACTTTGCATCCACCAGCACAGAAAAAGAGCACAAAAATCTTCATTTACAAATTAAAATGGCGTCCTTTGACATGCGCACAGTTTGTAGGCGTTAACACTTAAAACACGACCACCATCACTGTAAAATGAAAAATATGCGAACAAATACACAACTTATAGAAATGTTATCTTTCTCTACGTCTGAATCTGCCAATGTGCCGTTTATTTTGGATGAAAATGATTTATTAATAAGAAAATATAACATCCGTTTGTGCACATGATGCTCGTCTTTACGCAGGAAAGTCTTCCAGCCAAAAACGTAAAGTCTTTACAGAAATTATGCGTTTCAGTCACAATAACTTTTCCCTCTTGTCGTCTTCCACGTCAGCGCGGAACGAGGCCAAAACGAGAAAAACTAAATCTCAGGAAAACTTCATGGAAAAGCTGAAAAAGTTCAGACTGAGCGTGTTTTCAGCCTTTAAAGTAGAGATTAAAAAAAAAAAGATTCTTCCTTTTTCCAAAAATGATGAGAGATTTCTCTGCACACGGAAAGAAAAGAAGAAAAAGTTTGTCTGGCTGATTGTAGGAAATAAAAACAAACATCAGCGTGACGGATTAAAACTGCAGAACCTCGATCTTTGCTCGCGTTCGGCCTCTTTCCTCCGTCCCGCGGCCTCCTCTTAACTAGCTTCGATAGTTGGCAGTGTGGGAGAGAAAAGCTGGTTTAGCAGACATCAATAGATCTGAGTCCATCAACGGATTAGCGGACAAAATCAAAGTGTCACGGAGCCTCTTCAACAGGCCAGATTAACGAGCCTCCTCTCTCTCCGCCGTCTCTCTCTGGGGGGCGATCAGAGCGACAGAAACTCAGACAGACAGTTGATTTGATTTCAGGGAGTGTGTGTGGACAGACAGGCAGACAGACAGACAGACAGACAGACAGGCTGTGCGTCTTCCTGTCGGCCGTCATGTGACGATGATGACGTGACTTTGTCGTTTGTGTCTCTCATGAAACTTTTTGTTGTTGCTTCATGTCCTTAAAATAACTAAACTAACCCGACACCAGAGAGAGAGAGCGACATCTGTACTAAACACACATATAACCCTTTTTATATGACTGTTTATTATTATTATTATTATTATTATTATTATTATTATTATTATTATTCTTTTTCCAAGACCTATTTTTTAATACATTTTTTCAATCTCTTCTGTTATCATTTACCAGACAAAAAGGCGGGAAACGTGTGAGGCCACACAAAGAGGATTAAAACTGCCCGGGATTCGCTGAGCAAGGAGCTCTGAGCCCCGCCCCCCCCTTCCCCATCCTCCTCCCCATCCTCCTCCCTCCCTCCATCCCTCCTCCTTCCTCCCGAATAAACGGAGTAATCACGTGTTAACAGATCACCATGGTGAGAGAGCGAGAGAGAGATTGAGCGAATGAGAAAGATGCAATTCATGTAGATGAGAAGTGAAAAATAATAATCACTCAGAAAGCAATAATTCAAGCCCTTCGTTTTCCCACCCCCACCCCATTTATACATCCATCCATCTATCATCCATCCGTCAGACACACACGAACAAAACATCCAGTGTTTTTCATTTTTATTTCTTCTTTTGCTTGTCTGTGAGATTTTATATCGTCTACGAGAGAAAAGAAAAACTGCAGAAATGTAAAAATCGAGACATTCCTCCCTTTTTTCCTCCTTTTTTCCTCCCCCCTCCCTCCCTCCTCGTCCGTCGCCGTCCTATTTTCCTTCCTCGTCGAGCTACTTAACTCCGACTCTCTCTACCGACTCCTGATTGGTTGGATTTAAAGAACAAAAAAAAAAAAAAAAAGACTGTTAGTTTTATATTGACGGCCATTTTGGTTTGTAGTTCCCACCCACCCACCCACCCACCCATCCCTCCCTCCCTCCCTCACCCCCCCTCTGTGCCCCCCCGTAGATATTTGACAGTACAGCAGGACCATGTTGCTACAGTGTATAAACTGCCCTGAGGACTGCCACATCCCACCAACACTGCAATGTCTTCAGCTCTGTGTGTTCAATGTTTTTAGACTGTTATATTGTGTACATGAATTAATTAAAAAAAAAAGAAAAAGGAAAAACCACCATCAAATATTAAAGAAGTCGATTTTTTTTTCTTTTTTTTTTTCCTCCTGTTTGGTTTGTTTTTTTTTGTTTGTTTTATTTTCTAAAAACACATCTTCTCACTGTTACCGCAGATATGCTGTAATTGAAATTAAAAAAAAAAAAAAAAGGAAAAAAATGATAATAATAATAATGATGATGATGATGTTTTGTTGGTCCAAGTTTTCACATGTCCGCTAGCGAATTGTCAAGAAAAAAATAGTACAATAAAGACTAAAATCTAACAACTAAACTGCAAGTCATTGTGGGGTTTTCTATTTTTATCTGGGTGATTGAAGTGTGGCGTGCAGACGGGCGACGTCACGCTGCAGCATCATTGGGCGGCCATTAATCTGCGTATCGATAATCTCATCCTTTTACGTAATGGGCGGAATAATACGAGATTTCTTTGTATTAAAGTGGATCTGTATGTATTATCTGGCAGCAGGCTGCTGGTGTTTCGTGCAGGCGGGGCGGCGTCCATATGCCAGCCGCCGCCGCCGTGTGTATATTTATAGTCCACACATTCAAATTAAACTCATACAGGATGCTGGGATCTTTCAGACAGCATGTTTTAAGTACATTTAGTTTGAAATTAACAAAGAAATTTAAGTCGTTTTTGCAGGAAGAGACAAAAGGGAAGTGAAGGTTAAAGACGTCACCAAAAGTGGCCAAAAGTTTGTGGACAGTCTCATGTAGTGTTCGTTTGTTAGAGGAACATTTAAAGGGTCTGGAGATGATTAACAGGAGAGGAAATGACACACAGGCTTGTATGTTTGGATGTTAAAGGGATTTTTAGGTCAAGCTGCTCACTCAACAACGTCCTGATTCAGCGACTTTTAACTTCAACAACTTCAACAGTTTACGAGAGACGAAACACACGATCGTGACGAAGGAATAAAGTGAAATATTTCTGCAAACTGAATCAGACGGCGCAGAAAATCCGACCTGCCGAACC
>JBAJHX010000049.1:1404191-1417110 GCA_037176925.1 Amniataba percoides | reverse complement strand
CTGGTTGTCATGGAGACGGCCGGTCTCCCAGTGCAACGACCTGCAGAGGAACATCAGGCAGGGATGAGCTCATGCACACGGTGTGGGGGCGGTGCTAAACACACACACACACACACACACACACACACACACACACACACACACACACACACTCTGTGGGGTTTAAAGGCTACTGCAGGTCAAAATCCCCTGAGTGGGGAAGTCCCCGGAGATCGACATGATATTTACACAATAATACTCACACACACAAACACACACTTTCTCCGTCACACACACACACACACGCACAGCCAGGGGCGGAAAGACTGAGAGAGATGATCTGCTGTGTGATTGACAGCGTCGTGTAAACACACACACTCATCACATCTGCTGTGTTTTCACTGGGAGCTTCAGTTAAAGTTGATTTAACTGACTGATGAACCTCTGCTGAATCAGAAAATGCACAATAATCCCATGTTTGACTTAATATTTTCAGGCAACTCTTTGTTTTATCGGGACATTATTACAAATTATTTTGACATCTTACAGGAAAATGAAAATATAAGCTTTTTTCAAACCTTATTATTAAGTTTATTATATAAACTTTCCATATGTGCTTACCTACTGAGCAGTTTTACATGCTGAGCTGACTCTTTGTTTTCTGTGGTGTTTAACTGGAACTCATTTATTGAAAATGTACAATTTGTCCTTATTTTGTTGCTAATTAGTGCCAAATTGGTTCGTTATTGTTGGGATGATTCTTAAGAAATGTTGGGATTTCCAGTTTAATAAAGCACGACTCATTTATAGTTTGGGGAAATGTTCAGGCTGATTAATTATTTTTGAGCCTCATAATTTGATTGAAACTCGTCATTTAGATCAAACTAGTTTTTCAAACAGGTCGTAAAAAAAAACTTTTATTTATGTAGGCTGTGAAATATTTTATAAAATCACCCATTTTTTTTTATGTCTTTCAGTCCCTGGAGAGCACAAGACGAATGATGCAACTGGTTGAGGAGGTACACACACACACACACACACACACACACACACACACACACACACACACAGTATATAGTATAGTATATATGCAGTTTATTTGTAAATCTTTTATGTTCATTCATTTGAGACTTTTCCAGCTGCTGTTTCACAGAAAATCCACAAATCCAGGAAGTAAAAGTCTCGTAAAAAGTTACAGGACCTGTAAAACAAAGTGCAGAAATAAATGCAGTGATTTGTCTGTGAATCTGTCTGTGCTTTTGATTTAACGCTCGTAAATGATCATTTGTGCATCAGTTTAGTATTTTGAAATGTATTTGTGAAGCTTCCTATTTGTGTGCATCCCATAAAAGTCACAGAAAGATCAAGCTGCATCTTTAATGATGCATCTTTAAACTAAACAGAAGAAGAAAAATGTTAAAAAGTTAATGCACAAATGATGATAAATGATCATTTAGATGCACAGATACAATCCACTCTGCGTTTATTTGTGTCTTACTCGGTAACTGACGTTTCTTTTTGGCTGTTTTTAATCCCACACTAATGAGTCCTGCACCAGCTGAAGCTGGTAAAGAAAGACAGAGAGAACAAACCTTATCACGAGGTTCATCCGTCCTCATTATCTCGCTGCATTAGTTCTCAGTGTTTCCGCAGGAGGAAATGCCCAAAGATGTTTCAACGTGACGCTTTAAACAAGACGGATGCTGAGTCGTGATTCACTTTAAGCAGCTGGAAAAGTGACCGTGAGCTTTGACAAACTGAAAATAAAAGTGGGCGAGAGCAGAAACCAAAGATGCAGTTTGAAACGTTTGAAACTGAAATTTGAAATATTTTCTCTCATCCTTTGATTTCAGTTTATTTCTATTAAAAAAATGTAGACGTGAGCAGGAAATGTTTTGAAATTTCCAGCTGGAGATGCTTAAAAAATCAAAAATAACACAGAGATTTTAAAATGCTCTTTCATTGCAACTTCATCACCACCTGACAAGTGTTATTTACCTGAAAAATGTTCATTTTCATTGGATTAAAGTGAAACCAAAGGCAGAGTAAAATCATAACACAGTGCTGTTAAAGATGTATTTCCTGAATTTATTGTTTTTTGGGTTTCAGAGTAAAGATGCTGGGATCATAGCTTTGGTTATGCTGGATGAACAAGGAGGTAAACAGTTTTTTTTATCACCTTTATTAATAATATCCTCTGCTGCAAAACAGAAAAATCTGTTTTCAAATGAAGAATCTCAGGAGTCTTTCCATGAATTTACTAAAATGACGAGATCTGACATGTTAATCCCAGAAAGTTCACTAAATAATCCAACATTACCCCACTAGAAGTCTCCAAACCTTTCACCTCACATCTGAAGATCCCCTTTACATTTTAACCCCGTAAAACCCGGCAGCATAAACGTCCTGTTCCTAACAGAGCAGTTGGAGCGTATTGAGGAGGGCATGGACTCCATCAACAGGGACATGAGAGAGGCCGAGAAGAACCTGACAGACATGGCTCAGTGCTGTGGGCTGTGTGTGTGGCCCATCAGGAAGTAGGTTCGGTTTGTTTTCCGAGACCTTCGCCCACCTGCTGGCCTGAAAACCTGTGCCCCGCTCCATTAAAATCTTAAAATACATGTTTTTCCAGATCATCCACGTGGAAAACAGTTATATTTTCCACAATTTACACCATCAAAGTGGTTGAAATGAGACATTTGATGAATGTTTCTTGTTACTTCCCAACATATAGTTCCTTTAATTTGATTAACAAGGGATTAAATAACCAACATCAGTCATAATGTTGTTTTTGCATCACTTTTTTATACATTTCTATATTCTACACTACCATATGGATATAATTATAAATGTAAGAAAAAAAGAGGTTGCAGAGAAATTAAAATCAAACAGTAAAGAAGAACTAAATGTATAAATATATAACACATTCAATAGCTAATTAAATTTGGCCTTTATTTGATACAGATTTTGCTTGAACTCTTTGTACTACTGAATATTACGGAGCCCCTAAGGTGACATGTAAAAGAAAAACTATGGAAAATGGAAATGGAAAACTATCAAGTGCACACCAGAAATGTTCTTGTGCTCATAAGAAAGTTTATATTTTACCTTCAGAGTATGCAGTGAGTTAAGAGGATCTTTTATCATATTTTAGTTGCTTGATGATACTATCAGGTTTATTTCACATTATTTCTCTCTCTAAATAAATCATAAATAAATCAAACTCCAGAATCAGACCAACATAATGGACCTGGGCACAGCTCGGAGCGGTAGATTAGTGCAGAGCAGCGCTAATTTATCATTTCTGAGTTCAAAGTTTTTAGTTTTGGGTGTTTCAGTAGCAGGTGGCTGGTTTTTCAGTTTTTTTGGCGGGGAAGTAGTTTGGGATTTTTTTATTTTCTTTTATGCATTTTGTTTTACCTTCCTCCACCATCGCCTTCCTCCTCCTCTTCCTCTTTCCCACACCTTCTTCCTCCTCTTCTTCGTCACACCTTGTCCTCTCAGAGCAGTTGGAGCGAATAGAGGAGGGCTTGGATCAGATCAACTCTGATATGAAAGAGGCTGAAAAAAATCTGACTGACCTTGGCAAATGCTGCGGCCTCTGCTCCTGTGATAAGTAGGTGGAGGTGTGTGTGTGTGTGTGTGTGTGTGTGTGTGTGTGTTTGACTGGTGCACATCATTTTAAGGTAAGTGCATGTTCAAAAGAGGATGGCAGTCATTTTTCTGCTAAATAACAACGCAGAATTAAATCATATTTTCATCGTGATGTTGATTTTCACTTAGTTTTGTTCATCAGATGCTGCAAATGTTCAAACTGACTAAAAACATGATTTTATATTATCATTATATATCATTCACACTCAGACATTCACCTTAGTTACTGTGCAGAAAACACAATATAAATAAAATACAATATTGTTGAGGTAGTAAGTGTAAAATGATGATGTTGCAATAAGAAAAAATACACATAAATGGAAATGTAAACATCACAAAAATATATTCAGTAACAAATTAAATTAATTTAAAAATTAATATGACCAATTCCTATGCTATGAGGGATGACGCTATCATTTTTCTCAAGAAACACCGAGTACTGTGCAGCAAAAGAAAACAGAATATAATACTGTTATATAGTAAAGTGACAGTATTTAGTGACAAATTGAATATCAATAAAGCTATCAGCACTAAGAAGAGGTTCAGTTTTTCTCGTTAAAAACCTGCTGGGGATCGAACTGACGACCTGTTGATCAGTGGACGACCTGCTTGGAAATAAACTTTTCTTTAAATAAACACTCAGAGTTTGTTTATGAGATGCTTTCTTTGTTTGCACGCTTGCTTTGCTGCTTTAAGGATTTAAAGACGTCATCTTACTCGATGAGCCGCCGCGCTGGTTCTTCTGATCACAGCATGAACTCACAACGAAAAACTTCCTCTCTCTTTGTTTCTGAGGTTGAAGGCCTTCGAGGAGAGCGGCGCGTACAAGGCGGTTTGGGGCGGAGCTTCGGGTCAAGATGGCGTCGTGTCCAATCAGCCGCCGTCGTCTCGCGTCGTGGACGAGAGGGAGCAAATGATCATGAGCGGAGGATACATACGGAGGTGAGGAGAGTTTCAGGAGGCAGCTGTGTAATGTAATGTAATACCAGCAGACATCATTCACAGGGGGCAGCTGGTCAAACACACACACACACACACACACACACTCACGGTTTATTCTGCTCTGTGTCAGGGTGACTAACGACGCCCGCGAGGACGAGATGGAGGAGAACCTGGCTCACGTCGGCAGCATCATCGGGAACCTGAAGAGTATGGCGTTGGACATGGGCAACGAGATCGACACGCAGAACGTCCAGATCGAACGCATACAGGGAAAGGTGACGTGACAACACCTCACTTCTCCAGTTAACACCCCCACACATAACAACACAAAATATAATCCTACAAGATACATCAACTAAAATGAAGAAAACACAGTAAAAATCACGGTTAATGCATCAGTCCGTCCAATATCTACACGACTGGAGCGAATCATCAACTAAAACATAAAGACTGACACACTTTCTCTCTCCTGTTCACACTAATGTACCATCCAACTACTGAGAACAGGAACCCACACAAAGTTTATCAGCTGATCAGAAGATTTCACAGTTTAAGATTCAACAGATCTTTTCAAAAATTGCATTATGAGCATTCAGAAAGGAGGAAAACGATCTGATTTATTCTCTGCATGCAAGAAACTGGATGAAAGTCGACATCAATGAAGTCTGCGTGCTTAAATTCAAGCTTTCATTCCCACAGAAGGAGCTGATCTGTGTCTTCTAGTTGTGACTCGCTTTAAAAAAAGAAAGAAAATATGATTGTGAGAGAGACGAAAGCAGCAAACTGATGCTTTAGCGCCGGGTCGTGTAGTAAGATGTGCATAAAGATTATTTTTTTCACAACAGGCAGTTCATTAGAAGTTGTCAGCCCACCAGGTTCTTATTTACATTTCTTTCTTTCTTTCTCTCTGCAGGCTATTCTCAACGTGTCGCGCATCGACGCTGCCAACCAGAAAGCCAACAACCTCATGAAACGATAGAAGGAGCTCTCCTCCGTTTCTATTCTTTTTTCTATCCCTTCCTTCTTCTTGCACTCACTACACTTTTTGCATGATGTTATTCTCTGCTCTCCGTACGTATCTTCCTAAAGGCAGTGAGGTTATACCGACACATGGCCGTCCTTTACATCTCATCTCGTGTTCAAGTATTCATATTTATTCTCATAATACTCTGCTGATATGATATAACTCTCTTGAAATGTGTCATAGGATTATTTTAGCTTCTCTTTCACAGCGAGGCCTTTGTCACTTTGCATTTCACACGTTGTTTTTTTTTTCCGTCTCATGCGGTCACCCGGCGCTCAGACTTGGCTCGTGATGATCCCTGTGGGGAAACTGGGTCACTGCACCCCCATCACAGCAGCAGAGAGCAGAATCAGACACCACAAGTACAGAAATCTGGGAATTACTTCACAAAAGATGGCAAACACCAAAGCGTCTCCTGAATGTGCATCTCAAGCCGAAAAGTGTCGTCTCTCCTCTGTCGGACTGATAATTAACAGCAACAACTCGATGTGTGCAGAATGTAAATTAAGAGAAAGAAATATACTCTGCAACCAGTTTATTTCCCAACGTAAACACTGTCTGTAGTCTGCAACACGTGCATGGTGGCGCCCTCTGCAGGCGGACCCAGGTATCGCCCACAAGAGGGAAAACACGCATTCGGCCCCCCAGAGGAGGATCTCTGCTGACACCAAGCGGACAAACATGAAACCTGCTCATCCATCTTCTCTCGTCTGCATGTTCACATAAAATGGAGGTGAATCGAGGATGAGTTCTCGTCTCACCCTTCATTTAAATATGATCTCATTGATGCTTTTGCTGACATTAAAAAAAAAAAAACATGCAGTCATGATGTGCTTTCATGCATCCAAAATAGCCTTTTTTTTTTGTTCACATCATTTCATTCGCTGTATCGTTACTGGTCACAAAGAGTCGGACCGTCATCGTGGTGTGGAGCATTTCTGGAAATCATAAAACGTGGTTCGTGTGTGACGGTGTGGTTATTAGTTATATATACGTACAATTGTCATTGGCTTTCAGAGATAAGAGACGCAACTTGTGGGAGCATGCATGTTGGTGTCAATCGTGATGAAAAGCTAAAATATGAATAAAAAAAAGCAACAAAAATACACCTGTGCATGTTTTTTTGGGGGGAGGTTTCACTTTAACAGTAATAAGTATGTATAAATATACATATATGGAGATGCAAACAATATCAATAGATGCAAAAATATGTAACAGAAAAATAATCGAGTTAAAAGTCAGTTATCAGCATTAGGAGGTTGATATCAGTTTTTCTCCTGAAAAATCCCAAAATAATAAAACAGAATATAAATAAAAATATTATATTGTTGAGGCAGGTGTGCTGAAGTGTAAAATGGAGATATATATTATTATTAATAATAAACTTTAAAAGCTATCAGCACTAAGAGGATGAATCAGTTTTTCTCATGAAATACAGATTTCTGTGCAGAATTAGAAAACTGGATATGAAACTGTTGAGGTAGATGTTTATATAAGAAGTAAATAATGTGTAAAGAGACAGAATTTGGTAACTAATCTAATATTAATTAATTTAAAAGTCTTGTGGTCTTTAGGGTGAAGCTATCAGCACTAAGAGGAGGTTGAATTATCACTTTTTTCTCATAAAACCCCCAAAAATCTGCGTTATTAGATGTTATTTGTTGTAATTTGTTGTGAAAGTGTGAAAGTGTGTTTGGGTTGAGAAACTGGAGCTGTGTGCGCGCGCAGCGGGCTCCAAAATGTTGCGCGTGCAGGAGAGAAAACGCGTTAGTCTCGCGCCGCGGAGTCTGCGCAGTAGCGTTGTTCTCGTCACTCCGAACTTTCGGGAGAGCGGCGGAGGAAGGAGGGGAGGGAGAGGACGGCGCCATTTTCCCCGGTAATTATCCTCTCTGTAACACCGCACAGCGAGACCACTTCACCGCAAAACACGCAAATCACGCAGAGCACGCGGGCCGGAGCGGCGTTAAACGGGCACGCGAGGAAAAGCAGCGTTAGCGCGGCAGCTAGCTAACCAGCACCGCAGAGAGTCGCGAGACACAAACACGCAGCCCGCCGCTCGGTAAACGCGCCGTTCACTTTAACGGACGTGCTGCGGGTCGGTACCGGAGGTCGGTACCGGAATTCAGCGGCACGTCGGTGTTTTTTCAGCCGCTCGAGGCTGCGCGGCTCAGCGTGCGACCTGCGCGAGCCGCCAGGCACGAGCAGCGGGGGGAGAGGCAGGCACGAGCGCAACAAAGACAGGAGGAGGTCACAGCTGATTGGCTCAGAGGGAACCACGTGTCCGGAACTAACCAGCGGCTTCATTTAAATAATTGTATATCGTTTGTTATTGTTTTTGAATGATTTTTGTTTGTTTATTTACCGCTCTCAGTAGACAGGTTAGATATATATTAGCCTGCTGTGGCACAAACAGACTGATGAAATAGACAAAACAAATTAAAATCATAATAATTTCTGTTGATCAGCTTTATTGATCAGGTTCGTAAACACATACAAAGAATTAGACTCCAGTTTTTTTCTTGCTGTCAGTGTTCATATACAGAAATAAACAGAAATGAATATAAATAGAGTTTAAAACAAAACCATTGAGTCTGATAAGAAAGGAAACATGAAATGACTATGGACAAGTATATATACTTTAAAGTTTACACATACTGTAAATACACTCACATTTACACAATCATGACTAAGAAATGCACATTTGTCATATTATTTAGACACTGTTCTGTACAGCCACCAAGTGTCAGACATGATGATCCACATGGCTTTTAATTTAAGCATTTAAATTTCATTAGTTTGGATTGATCTGTTAATGCCACTAATTTTCAGAAAAACTGTTCAGAAAATTAATAGGAGAAAGTATATACACATTAATGCACATTCATTGACTTGACAGATGCTTTTATCATTGATCGTTGATATATTTCAAGAAATAATCTTCACTTCTGGAAATTCTGATGCCTTTTTTAATTTAATATTATAATAATACTGTTAAGAGTCTTATGTTCATATAAAACTGACCCAGCAAAGCAGTGATGCTCACAATGTCAGTTCATCTTTGTTTGTTTGATTAAGTGTGATTTTTGACGTATAGTTTCAGAGGCACAGTTCTTTTTAAAGGTTATGTTTGAAATTTTTCACTTTGTCTTTTCTCTCTTTCGTCCCTCTTTATCTTTCTCTCCTCGCCTTTCTTTCAGACAGGTGTCCTCAGGTGGATCCGGACCATCGCGGCACAAACAAGCTGATGGAATAACACAAGACAAAACAAATTAAAAAGGTAAGTAGCTCAGGTGTGTGTACAGATACAAGGAAGTTTTTCCAATGCTCTCACTGTACATACACAGAAATAAACATACATAAAGTTGAAAACAGGGATGACATGGTAAACATAAACATTAAACTACTATATACAAATATAATTAAAAGCCTCCAGCCTCCATTTGTCTCCACCAGCCTGGCAGGTGCATCAGGACCAGACAGTCCTGAGGAGGAGGGGGGGTGGAGGAGAAACTGAGTCGCAGCAGGCGGTCAGAGGAAGAGGAGGACGAAGAGGGGGTGGAGAGAGTAGAGCGGACGAGGAGGCGGAGCCATGTCGTCTTCGTGGCGTGACGACGATGAGGAGTTCAGGGTGGGAGGAGCCAAGGGCGGGCTGAGGGCCAAGCCGAGGTTCTCCTTCACGGAGGTCAAACTGCTGCTGGAGGCGGTGAAGAGGAACAGATACATCATCCTCAGTGAGTGTGTGTGAGTGTGTGTGTGTGTGTGTGTGTGTGTGTGTGTGTGTGTGTTTTCTCATCGCATCTGTATTTCTGTGAAAGACAATTGATTAACCCTTCCAAGTCACCGATCATAATGATTGTTCCAGTACAGTTTGTCAAAGTGAAAAACATATCATCAGATCATAAAGGTGATATTGTGCTGGTAAAAAAAGGAAAACAAACATTTGCATGGTAAACAAAGTAAAAAATATTGACAAATTACTTACAGCATCTTCAGTGTTGCTCAGCACAGAAACATCAGAGAATATAACGTCTTCACATGTGACATCCAACAATGTCTGCCTCTGGAAAACATCAATTACATTAAGTCCTACCTCCAGAACTCACTGTTAAACAACTTTATAGATTTATTAGACTCACCCAGCACTACGTGTGCCTAAATGAATTTGCCTTTTATTTTAGAAACTCTGGATATCACAAATAACTCCTGCAATGCCACATTAAATTGTTTATTCTATTTATTATTTAATAAATGATAAATGCTTATTTGATTTATTATTTTCCTCCTTAACAAATGGACTGCTGCAATTTTATGTAGCAAACATTTTTAAAGAAAAAGTTAACTTTAAGAATTAAGCATCTTTTGGTGCTTTGTATTTAGGATGTCAGATACAGCTTTGGGTTTCTGTGTTAAAAAATAAAATGCTGTCTCCTCCCTGTAGGGAAGTTTAACCAAGGTGTGTCGGCTGAAACCAAGAAACAGACCTGGGCTGAAATCACAGACCAGATCAACAGTCTGGGAGAAAACCACAGAGAGGTTTGTTGTTGTGATCTCTGATTTTTAGTCACGTTACTGAACTGTTTGTCCATGACTTGTTTTATTTTTTATGTAAATTTAAGATATACTGTCACTTTTATAATTGGTAATTGAAAATATGAACCTTTTGTATACGTCATTACCTTAGTTGTGTTGAATTTAACCCACTGACTGTTTCAGCACTTAGAAACAAGTGCTACAAGACGGGAGAATAAATTAAATATACTATGGACAATAGCACCATCCATAAGATAAACACAGTACAATATTTAAATGACAGAACTGTGCAGGAATGTGCTAAATATTTTCCATGAATGTGCAAAAGTATTGAGTATAAAGAATATTTGAAGTATGCAAAGACACAAACATAAATGAAAGAGGTATGTATCCTTACAACAGAAGGAGGGTTTTAAGGAGGGTTTCATTTTCTCACAGGTGCGTCAGATCATGAAAAAATGGGCGGACCTCAAATGTGACGGAAAGCGACGCATCATTGCCCTCAGGGGCCCAAACGGCAGCAACCTGAGGAAGAAGAACTTGGGCCCCGTGGAGAGGATGGTGCATAAAATACTAATGATGAGTCCAAGAGGAGGTGAGGAGAAACTAAAAAGACAGAAAGACATCTCTAAGACGTCTGGTTTTACAAAAGGTGTTTTGTAGTGGGTGGGAATTGTCAGTCAATATTCAGTTTATTTCAGAGGTTTACAATTTGATTATTAAATGATTCTTTATGTATCTCAGTTTCAGATTACTACTATTACAGACGTACTATCACTATCCTGGTTTATTTTTCTCTGTCAACACAAAGTGTCCACAGTTTATTATGGTTGAGTTTTATTATGGTTTTAAAATGGAAACACCGCAACACCAAACTCCAGAAATGACAGAAAACTGATCTGATAATCGATTATAGACTTTACTAATAGATGAGAAATCATTCAACAAACCAATGAAATGCATCGATTTCCACCACTCCAGATATTTTGTGTCTGCTGTTGAATTCTGCAGTTATGTTTAAAAGCAGGCAGCTGGTGAATCAAAATGTTGGAAATTAATCTTTAATAGCTGATAAAATCAAATGCCAATCCTGCCACACTGATACCGCTTTTCCACTAGTACCTGATAGTACCTACTCGGCTCGCCTCGACTCGGCTCGATTGTGTTTCCATTACAAAAAGTGCCCCCTCAGTGTGGGTGGAGTCTTCACAGCGAGGCGGCCCGAAACTCCGCCGATATGTGTTGTTATGCGACACAAATGCGAAACAACTACGGAGGCCAGCAGAGAGAAACAAACAAATTAACACAGCGAAACGTCTGCACCTCGTTGTTGCTCCACAGACTGGTTTTCTGTGCAGCGATCTCTGATCGCGTTATTTGTTGTTTTTTGTGTTTTAAAAATGCCGCGGCTCATTCTTGTGAACGAGTCGCTCTGCGGACGCATCGCGCTCTGACCAATCAGCGGCCGGCTTTCTGCCGACGTCACATTTTCGGCCTCACTCGGCTCGCTTGGAACCCGCCGAGCAGGTACTACGATAGTACCTGGTACCAGGTACTATCGTAGTACCTGGTACCAGGTACTAAAGCGTAGTGGAAACACGCGCAAACCGTGCCGAGTCGAGTCGAGTCGAGCCGAGTCGAGCCGAGTAGGTACTAGTGGAAAAGGGGCATGAGACAAGTTCCTACAGATGCTGTGGCAACGGACAAATAACAAACATCCTTTCAGCTCAATCAAAGTGTTGCCTTGGCTCCCCGATTAACAAGTTTTCATTTGTTGGTTCTCAGATGGTGATAGCGATCTTGAACTTGGCGACGAAGATTTTTCAAATCTTTACAGTAAAGGCATGCCCTCTAACGTTCCCGCCTACTCCTACCTCAGCCTGACAGACAGCTCTTTACCGGGAGGATCCTCCTTTGACATTTCTCCTCTCTCCTCACCAGAGAAGGAGCTCGGTGGTAAGTAGAGCTTCACAGCTCAACCACAGGACAGGAAACTCACTGATGTAAATGATTACGTTTTCTGTGTATTCAATATCTCTACATATACTGCTCGCATACCAAAGAGGTCGCTATAGACAGAAGCTGTGAGATTGGCGTGTTTTCCTACAACAGAAAGGAGACAGGTACTCTTTTCTCAATCAAGCAGTGAAAAACACTTACACTGACAAAAAAAGCAAAGATTAAAAAAAAGACACACCTCCACATCTGGTAGTTCATAAATGTTAGAAAAACAATTATTAAAGCCAAGTATGTAAAATATTAAAGCAAATGGGAGAAATATAAAGTGGGTAAGATGAGCTGTAAAATCAGTCTGATAAGAGAAAACGTGCAAAATATCAGAAACAACTTAATTACTTTGGTAAGTATCTTTGTTTTAGCATGATGGCAAACTACCACTCTATAAATAAAATAAAACAGTTAAAGCAGGCTAAAATAAATTAAGAACCTCTGAAGGAATCTTGGTTCGGCTTATAAGTAGGAAAATAATCATTCCACACCAACGCAAAGAAAAAATATCCAAATTGCAAAGTAATTCATTATTACACACTTTGATGAGGAAAAACTTCACTTTGAGTTTTATACTGCTTTCATTTAACTGTAAAAACTACAACTAATTATATATAAAAGAGGGGTTTTTGCACTTCACTGTTTCATAAAGAACAATAAGAATCCGTCACATTCACTGCAGATCCGTCACACCCCGGACATCACTTCTTTCACCTCCTCCCCTCCGGCAGGCGCTACAGAGCTCTGTACGCCAAAACCACCAGACACAGGAACAGTTTCTTT
>JBAJHX010000049.1:1346071-1363467 GCA_037176925.1 Amniataba percoides | reverse complement strand
ATGTATGTATATATGTATGTATGTACAGGTGTTAATGTATGTATGTTTGTACATGTGTCTATGTATGTATGTATGTACATGTGTGAATGTATGCATGTATATATGTACATGTGTGAATGTATGTGTTAATGTATGTATGTATGTATGTGTGATTCCATGTATGTATATATGTACATTTATGAATGTATGTATTTATGTATGCAGATGTGTGAATGTATGTATGTACATGTGTGAATGTGTGTATATGTATGTATGTACATGTGTGTATATGTATGTATGTACATGTGTGGATGTATGTATGTAAATGAGTGAATGTACATGTGTGAATGTATGTATGTACATGAGTGGATATATGTATGTATGTATGTAAATCTGTGAATGAATGTGTTAATGTATGTATGTCTGTAGATGTGTGAATGTATGTATGTAGATGTGTGAATGTATGTATGTATGTACATGTGCGTTTGTATGTATGTATCTATTTATGTATGTACATTTGGGAATGTATGTATGTATGCAGATGTATGAATGTATATATATGTATGTATGTAGATGTGTGAATGTATGTATGTATGTACATGTGTAAATGTATGTGTTAATGTATGTATGTACATGTGAATGTATGTATGTATGCATGTATGTATGTATATGTGACAATGTATGTATGTACATGTATGTATATATGTATGTATGTATGTACAGGTGTTAATGTATGTATGTATGTATGTATGTACATGTGTCTATGTATGTATGTATGTATATATGTAGTTATGTACATGTATTTATGTATGCATGTATGTATGTATTTCTGTACATGTGTCTATGTATGCATGTATGTATATACATTTGTGAATGTATATGTATGTATACATGTATATGTGTGAATGTATATATGTACGTGTGACTGTATGTATGAATGTATGTATGTATGTAAATGTGTCAATGTATGTATGTTAGTATGTATGGACATGTGTCTATGTATGTATGTATATATGTAGTTATGTACATGTGTTAATGTATGTATGAATTTATGTACATGTGTGAATGTATGTATGTATGTACATGTGTGAATGTATGAATGTATGTATGTATGTATACAGGTACATGTGCGAATGTATGTATGTACACGTGTTAATGCATGTATGTATGTACATGTGTCTATGTATGTATGTATGTATATATGTACATATGTCAATGTATGTATGTACATGTGTGAATGTATGTATGTACATGTGTGAATGTATGTATGTATATGTGTAAATGTATGTATGTATTAGTGTGAATTTATGTATGTACATGTGTGAATGTATGCATGTATGTATGTACATGTGTGACTGTATGTATGAATGTATGTATATATGCAGATGTATTTATGTATGTACATGTGTGAATGTGTGTATGTATGTATGTATGTATGTATGTATGTATGTATCCATGTATGTATGTACATGTATGAATGTATGTATGTACATGTGTCTATGTATATACGTAGTTATGTACATGTGTTAATGTATGTATGGATGTTCATATGTCAATGTATGTATGTATGTATGTATGTATGTATGTATGTCCATGTGAATGTATATATCCATGTATGTATGTACATGTGTCAATGTATGTATGTTTTTATGTATGTACATGTGTCTATGTATATATGTAGTTATGTACATGTGTCAATGTATGTATGTATGTATGTATGTCCACTTCTTCAGAAATCTTAATAACAACACACACACTTCTTCCAAGAAAAATACCTTTTATTTAATTATAAATCCACATAATTGTATCTATGAAAGCATAAAATCCCCATTTCGCATGTTGTGTTTTTTTCTCATTATTGTGGTCATTTGTTTTGTAATATTCAAAGTAAATCATGGGTATCAAACCATCGAAGACTGTAAGGTGTATGTCACATACAAACACAGACACTGTCAAACGGCAAAGGGTGGGGGGGTGATGGGACAGCGCAAGTTCTGCTGGCCATCTTTTAAAAACCGCTGAATACATTTAACAATCTCGAGCGCCAGCTTTTAGTAACAGGAACACTTAAAGTCAAGTTCACCATTGTTTCGTAGGGGTACAGTTGCTTTCCAGTGTCAAACAACATCAGAATTCACCATTTTCACCATCAAATGTGGAGCCAGACGTCTGTGCTTTAAGTTGGGCTTTGATTTGATCCTCGCTGGTGTTCCACAGAGCTCCATTTTGGGACACCAACTTTTTTTTTTAAGGAAAAAAAAAAAACTCCGACACAGAATCCACCATGGACGCAAACACACTGATTATTTCAACATTATCTATGTCATTCGCAGCCAGAAGAGTTAGATTGTTAATACTGGAGAGTATACTATTGAGTTGTTCATGAGAGAGAGAGAGAGAGAGAGAGAGAGAGAAGGAGGGGAAAGAGAGATGAGATGAAAACAAACAATTAAAGTGCCAGAAAATTTCACCTTTTAGTTTGACAGTTTTGCTATTATTGATGCTTTGAGACAAGACGCTGACAATGTGCTCGTATTTTCACTCCAAGGCCCAACACGTGTTTTCTCTGACTGCAGAGAGATAAGAGAGAGGTGTGCTTCAGGAAGTCTGCATGTTTCCCCGTATTGTAATAATGCTGTCATAAAACTGCTGTAATCCTTTGGCATGTGACTGTATGCTGGGGAAAGAGAGGAGCGGTGCCACCGACCATCCACGAAACATCGAGAACATTCTGGAAAAATGTCATAAAATGGGTTTTCCCATCGGTAATCCGTCCTGTGAATTCCCAGAGCAGCGTTTGGTGCCCGCATGGATCCCAACTGTCCAATGCAGTGACTAAATCCTCGTTAACGCCCCGTCAGGTCATCGGATGCTTCCTTCAGAAAAGAAGAGGAGACTCCATCACTCCGATTCCTCTGATCCAAGAGTTTGAAGCACCGAAACACGAGCAGGGTTCAAAGCCCGGAGCCTGCACCCAACACATCCAACATGTCCGCCGGCGTGGAGACGTCCGTGCTCCGCCTCGTCCGGCCACCAGCGGGACCGTCCCGTCGTGTCCCGTCTGGTCCTGGTTTGAGGTGGCGGCGTTGGAAAGAAGGCAGGATGAGTCCCTGATCATCGGGGCTCACGAGAGAGATGAGACCATGCAACCCTTTGGGGCACCTAAAATAAAAAAACAAAAAAAACTAAGTTAAACGCCAAAAGTCTTAAGTATCTTAAGTAAAAAAAATAAAATGCAGGAGAAGTGTTCAGTAATTATACAAATTATTTATTTATTTTTAATTCATCATTATAATTGTACTTCTGTACTTAATAAAACTTGCACATCCACCTTTTTTCATCTAACTGTATGCATATCTCACTTTAGTTCTAAATTTTATTCTTTATTTTAGTATTACGCATTTTCAGTCTTATAACATTTTCTTTCTTTGTGTAAATTAGTTTTTGGGAAATCAAGGATTTTATTACCAGCAACTGCAACATTTTTCAGTCTTGAATCTTTCATTAACCGGAGCAGCATTTAACAGCTGGTTGTGATGGATTTCATCTGAACTATGTGACTTTCTGTTGGGAATATGTTTCCTTGCTAAAAGGTCACATGGTCTGCATATGAACTATAGCTGCTGTCAAATAAATAGAAGTACAATGAAAAGTAGATTTGCTAAATTTGTCCCTATAACATAAATAACAGTAAATGTACGTGGTTCTACTGTTTTCTGCTGCTTCTTGTTGCATAAACAGAACAAATGATGGTCTCTTATATGAAATTCCTTCTGCTGTTCACTCTTTTCTTACTTATTAATGAAGTTGTTTTTTCATCTTTTGGCCTCTTTGCTTGTTCTGTGTTTTTGAACCTACACACTTGAGACATCCTGTTTTTTTGGACAAAGGAAAGAGTGCAGATCTCCTCTCCCACAGTATCTGCAGGGGTCTGGGTGGTTGTTTTTCAGTATTGATGACTCAGTGACTGCTGGGCCAAATGCTGAGATTTCAAGCTTTAAAACACATTTCCTGCCTGTACTTTGCTTTGGAAACTACCCCCTTCACACCCACAAACTCTTTTGTGCTCGCACTTGAAACACAGACTGTGGGCAAACAAATGGCACAACACTTTCTTTGTCTGGTAAATAAAGCAGATGGTAAAGCTGCACTGTGCTGCATGGGGAGATACAACTAATAAATGCACAGGGAAGTAAAGTACTTCAACTCTGATTTTGCCAGCAGGGGGCCCTCTAAGTGCAGTAAATGCAAATAAGTTCTTTAAAACGCACCCTCCGTGTCACATAATCACACAAGACTCGGCCAAAAGTTGTTGATTTCCTGATTGTGAATAGAAATGTGACAGGAAATGTGCACTATGAGTGGGCCGTCAGAGTAATTATAGGCTTTCATTGGTGTTTGAACATAATCAATGAGTGGTCAGTGTGTTTTTCTTTTTACATGTCAAAGAAAACATGAAATAAAACTGCAAACATTTCATTCAGCAGCAAACAAATGAATTGTAGGATAGAATATAATAAGCAGCCAAATAAGTAAAGGGAATAATTAAAAAAGGGAAGTGCAATTATAAATTGGTGAATTTAACATTTTTTTCTTCATTATTAGTCTAATTTGAATCCAACAATGCATCATTTAGATGCACAACAAATGACTCCATTTATAATCGCCTTTTAAAATGCATCCATTATTTCATTAAAAACAAATGTTCTGAGGTCTGTAATTATTCCAGTGGAACATTCATGGTCCATTGAGTAGAGTATTTTGTGACAGAAAGAAAAAAATAGATTAAAACCAAGAAAAATATTGGAGTTATAAATCTTCATAATTTCAAAAGTTACTTTAATCACCAAAAAATAATTTAAAACTCCTGCTGAGCGACCGAGCATTCGTCAAACTCATGATTATGTTCTTCATAAAGGTTTATATTATATATTCATACTATTATATTATTACTATTTCTATTATATCCATGTAATGCATAGAAGAGAAAACACGTCTTAGCATCACTGTGAAACATCACACTGAGCTTTATGTGTACAGATGTACATATGCTTGTGGAAGTGGTGATAAAGCAGTAAAAATAAAATAATAAAATAGAAAAGCACATCAAAATAAAGTAAAAAAAATAATTAAACCTGTAGATAGTGCAAATGGAGAATATACAATTGACATATGAATAAATAATGAGCTGAAATCAGCGATGGTGACGAGATGAAGATCGAAAATGGAGATCGAAGAAGATGAAGGAAGGATGAAGGATGAGAAAATGGGATTAGAGAGGGGAGGAAAATTAAAAAAAAAAAAAGATGACAGAGTAGGACAAGAAGTTAAAAAACAACAAAAGTGAGTCAGGGAGAAGAGGAGGAGGAGAAAGAGGAGATGAGGAGAGAGTGAAGAAAGGAGGAGGAGGAGTGGAGGAGCAGGCTTACATAATGGCAGAGAAAGCTTACATAATGGAGCGACAGCAATCTGCATACTGTGGGGGATCAGGCCATTATATAATGACCCAATAAAGAGGAATAATGTTGTTTACTAAGGCAAGGCGATATTTACAGAGCACTTAGAGGCAGACAGACTGCAGGCCGGCTAATGGCTGCTCACCGCCGCTCTCTCTCTCTTTATCTCTTCTTCATTCACTCCCTCGTTCTCCCTTCTCCTCCCCTCTCTCTCTCTCTCTGTTAAAGCTTTGTTGGCGTGTTTCCACCCCTGAAGATGCTCTGTTGGATCTTCTCTGGTGGAACAACGAGTGTTTACCCTCTCACCTGTGTGTGTGTGTGTGTGTGTGTGTGTGTGTGTGTGTGCTGTACGTTTGTTTGTTTGTTTGATCTCTCACCCCTCCCACCTCGTCTCCCTCCAGCGCTGTGAAGCTGAATGTAAGTAAATCTGAAAAATCACTAACAACAACAACAAAAGATGGAATTAGAGGGTCGATAAATGGAAAATAGATGGACAGATTAAAAACAAAAGGGAAAGATGAAAAAATCTTATCAGCAAATCTTATTAATTAATCTTGCATGTTTAATCTGTGCAAAACTCGAAGAATAAAAACAGCACAATGTGAATTTACAAGATCATAATGACATAACGTTTGTCAGTTTTCGTAAAGTGAGCTCGTCCTTTTGTGCACTTTCCACCTTTAAAATCTTATTTATCATATTTGGTCAATAATGTTTAATTTGCATCTTTGCACATAAAAAGCTCTTATATTTAATCAGTGTTTCAGTCTCTTTTTAGGAGAAATATTGACCATTTTGCAAACTGCAGATTAATTTTTTAAACATTCAAAAACAGGCGATTAACACGACTGGAAACATCTAAAAATCTAAACACAAACACTAAAGAAACGATAAATAAATGATCAATCAGTGAAAATACTAATTTTCTAAACAGATAAATGTTGGTTTTCGCTCTGTCTTCTCCTCTCTGTAAATCTGAGCTTCAGTTTTCTATTTGCAGACTTCTCCTCGTCCTCTTCACGATCCAATCTCCTCCCAATCCTCCTCTCCATCCCTCCTCCACCTCCCCCTCATCCCTGAGTTTTCATTTTCTCTCCATCTCTCTTTATCCCTCCATCTTTTCTTGTCAATAACTGTGTCTCGGGGCTCAGTGACTCATCTGTACTTCTCTCTCTGTTTGGTTGTTTCTCTCCATTTTCCTCTCAGTTATTTTTCGTTCTCTGTCTCACTAACTAAATATAAGTCCATAATCCTCACTTGTGTCTCTCTCTCTTTGTCTTTCTTTGGATGTCTCTCCTTCATCAAACCCACAATCCGTCCGTCTGTCCCTCTTTGTGTCTTTCTGCTTCTTCTCCACAAACACACCCAGGTTTTTCTTTTTCTTTTTTTTTTGCAGACGGAGATTAAAACGACTTTGACTTTGTTTCATTTCAGTCAGAGGGTTTATGATGCCACCGGCAATGTTATGCTGCAAATTATATTCAAAGGCCTCCCTGTAAAAATAGATATCAGGAAACAGCAGAGCCCGAGTTGGGAATTCACGGCTTTCTGTTAAACGTGCGTTCAGGATCTATTTAGAGGAAAAGAGTGAAACTAAACCACTTAAAGTCTCACAGTGAAGCTCTTCTGTTGGCACAATTATGCCATTTAAACACCTTTAGAAAGTGAAAACAAGGAACATGCACAAGAGTTTGGCCTTCATCGTACCTCCTTTAGCTTTAGCAGCACACTAGATGATTATAAATGCGTTTTCTGGTGCTTTTATCTCAGTAAAAGAACCTCATGGATGTCTGCTGTTACGCTTAGTTTGTGAGTGAAACACTATGAAAACCTTTTAGAGATAAAAGACAAATCACAGAAGAAAACAAGATTCAAAAAGTCTAATTGTGAATAGTTCAATTACAGCTCCAGTTGTTGGTTTCATCATTATACGTAACATATATTGACGTCACTATTGAAACACGAGAAGATTCAGAAAACCTCCCAAAAAAGAGAAATATTACAACTGTCAGTCAAACTGCTTGTGTTTCTCAAACTGTTTTCTGAGATATCAAGTAGTAATTTGTCAGCAAATCAACATCTTGATGACATGAAGCTAAAAATCAGTTCACGCTGCAGTTTTAACATTCAAATGTTTTGGCCACAACGCTCACGCTCCAAATAAAACCAACAATACAGTTTTTTTAAATCTATGCAATGAAAATATAATGATGATCACAGGCCCTGATGAATGTGAGGTGAAATCCTTTTTTCCCATCATCCTCCAGGAGTTGTTGTGGTTGTGCCGGGTGGATGCAGAAATGTGAATGATGCCATCTGTCTACCTTCCCTGGATACGTGAGGGTAAAAATAAAAAATGCCACCGTATTAAAATGACCACCGGGTGTCACTGTGGCTCCGCGCCGCCGCCGCCGCCTCTCGGCCTGGAAACAGTTTAGTCACTGTGCCATCCCGCTGCTCGGTGCCAGGCTCGGATAATAAAAGCACAGCGAACGAGGCCCCCGATGCCTCGTGGCTTTGCACGGCGCAGAGCGACGCTATCTGCCTGTGTCTCTCCACCCTCGCTCTGCCTTTTCTGTGGTAATCGCTGAGGTGGGAGGGAGGGATGTGTTGAATTAATGTGTGTGTGTTTCTGTGCAGCTTGTGTTAAAGTGTCTGCTGGAGGGGGGTGTTCGCCGCTGTCCGGTAAAAATATCAACTTTGGAGTAAATTTTAATATATGCATTTATAGACCAAATATCCAGGATGTTAACGTGTAAGCTGTTCTCGAGATCTTCCTCCATGTTCATGCAGTTTCATTACAGTAAGTAAGGCTCCTTTTACTTCACCTGTTCACACTTTTATCTATAATCTCTGTATTAAACTAGAGATAAGAGGCTTAATGTTTTCTGCTTACTCCTTCAGACATAGTAATTCTTGTCTCTGTAACATCACAACGAACGACAAAGCTTGTATTTGAATTCAACAGGCAAACAAATATGCACGAGTATCACAGAGCATTCATGTTCTCCTGTGCAAAAACGAGAAGTTTCCCACAAACAGCTGCAGACTGCACCTTTAAATTACCTAAAAACAACCAGACCGGCCGTCTACAGCCTCACTGTTTGCTCTGTAAGATCACCGCTAAAGAAAACGGTCAGCTGGAAGTACAAAAAGATATCTTGGATAATCCAAAAAGTCGACCTGATGATGAACGTTTGTACCAAAATTCGTCCATTTCACCTGGAAGATGCTGAAATATTTCAGTGGGAGAGATGAAGTCACATCCTCTGTTGACCACGAATGAATGTTTCTGTAAGATTTCAGTCTTTCTCGTAGTTGTTGAGATATTTCAGCCGCGTTCAGTGTGAACATTTAACATTTCTGCATTCACGGTCTTTCAAACGTTTCCTTTTCATGGTGATAAAAATCTCGATCTGTCAGAATATCGCTTCTCTCCGAACTGATTTACTGATGCAAGTTTACAAAGATTATTTTCAAGAGGCAGCAGATCAGATGTTATATCGTGACCACCGAGGTTATTTTGGCCTGGATGATTTTTTTTTATCTCACTTTCAAGGTTTAAACAGAAACACGATATAAAGTTATTTTTATCCAAACATTTCAAGGTTGGAAAGTGTAATCGTTAAAGTGAAGCAGAAAACAGGTTTGCAAATTATGTGTTCCTGCGACTGTGTGTGTATATATCTGTGTGTGTGTTTATATATCTGTGTGTGTGTGTGTGTGTGTGTGTGTGTTTATAGCAGGAAAGAGGACTGATGGCATTTCGGTGTGTCAGGCCGACCAGTTAAAACAGCAGCTCAGTTCATATGGATTGAAGAGAAAGCAGGTTGAGATTGCCTCCGTTTGTGAGTGTGTGTGTGTGTGTGTGTGTGTGTGTGTGTGTGTGTGTGTGTGTGAGTGCTGTAGATATTAAACCGACAACAAATGGCCAAAGGGCCGTCGGGGGCCGCTGAGATTGCCTCCATGAGGAAAAAAATGAAGGTGTGTGCATGTATGGATGACGAACTGTGTGTTTTTAGAGGTGTGTTATTACAGGAGGGAGAATATGATGAACAGATCAAAAGAAGATGAAATATTACTGAGAAATTGTGTGTCGGATAAATAAATTACCTAAAAGGGAAGAAAAAGTGAGGGGAGATGGAGAGCAAGAACAAAGGAGGTATAAAGACGAATCTAAAATTTTAATATTCAGCGAGATCACGAGGGGTCGATAAAAAATAACAGGAGGAGACAAGACAAGAGTGAAAAGTGAAATAAGAAAGACGATGGGAGGACGAGAGAGAGAAATAAAGTGTAAAAGTTGGAAAGGACCTGAGGAGGAAGAGGAAGAGGTCGACTGAGCTCTGCTGTGAAAACTTTGAATAACGAAGGCTCCAAGGACGACTGTCAGAAGTGAAAACACTTTGAATCAACTTTATTAACACGCTGCTGCAGTAAATATCCAACAATATACTTTCTAATCTCTGCTCAGAGTCGTTATATAAGTTTATGACAGCCGCAACAAATAACGAGTCGAATGCTGATAATTAACTCGCTCACAGTTCACATAAAGTCACGAAGGACGAAGAACTGTGAGAAGAAGAAAGACCAGACAAAGAACGCACCAAAGAAAGATTCAGAAACCTGGAAGAACGAGTCTATCGAGTCTTTTAAAGGAAGATTCAAAGACACATCAGCAGCGGTCAGCAGGTGAATCTGTCTCAACACATTTCGTAGGATGTTCGTTTTAACAGCGGAAAAGCTCAACTTTGATAATATAATAAGAGCGACATGCGACGGATTCATGTGACTGAAAAATAAGGAAACGTATTAATTAACTGATGCGGCGACAGAAGAGTCGATTATAACAAACGTAATGTTACGTCACGCCGTGTTAGCCGTCTTAGTTAGAGATAAGATGGACGGACAGTGTGAAGGTGGAGATTTACTACAACCGAACAGTAAACGTGGAGATTGACGAGACATTTCCAGGAGAAAGAGAGCAGGATTAATTTAACTCTCCCTGTACGACGGCAGAGAAATGAAATCCAGATGAAAACTTGAGTTATTCTGTCGCTCGTGGACACAACAACAACAACTGGAGGATGGTTATGTCCTATTATTATAATTATTATTATTATTTATATTATTATTATTTATATTATTATTATTATTATTATTATTATTATTATTATTATTATTATTATTATACATTTAATCAGCATCACCATCATCATTAGCTGAGGTTGGTTTATTGATCTTCATCTATTTATCTCTCCCTTTTTTTGATAAATAAATGACCTATTGGACATCCACTGCACTTTGTCTATGTTTTTCTAATTCAGTATTCTTCATATATATTTATATATATTACTGTGCCAAAGTGCAATGACAACTTAATTTCCCTCCAGGGATCGATGACGTCATCCATCTATCTATCTACTGTGAGTGGATCTTAATATATCAATAACTTTCGGGGCAGGAAACCTTTCAGATTGTTGGATCTCTGACGACTACGTTCATCCGCACTTCTGATGGAGATCAAACGGAGCTCCAACAAACAGAAAATATGTGATCCAGGTCAACGCAGAGAAAATGAAAACAGATAATATTCTGTCATGTTGGCTGTGAAAGGATTTCAGAGAATGAAGAGAAACCGATGAAAAGGTCAGAAATAGCCTGCGGGTGTCATGTCGGGGATCTGCCTGTTTGGTTAAACAGCGAAAGGAGCCGGCGTTCGTGTCATCCTCTGAACTACACAGGACCAATAATTCAGTTCACGCCGAGATAAAGAAAAAAGCTCATAAATGGAGAGAAGAGGAGAAAATCCTCCAGAGCTTTTTGATAGATACCTCGCGATAAGGGTGTACGTCTCAATTTGAGAGTGAAATTAGTTGCATAAATATCACAACATAAAAAGGAAAAGAAGTAACAGACAAATAAAATGACCTTGAACTCGAATAAAATGAAAGACGAGGAGAAGAGAAGGAAGAAAACAACTCATTAAAATCAAACAAATGACTACAGGGAGGAGCAGAGGGAGAGACGCTGACAATAAAACGTGTTTGTGTTGGGAAGAGGAGGCAACAGGAAGTCATAGAAAGTGTTTGCTCAAGGTGAGACGGGGAGAAAGTGAGACAGGCAGAGTTATAAAGCGTAATATGAAGAAAAACCCTGTGTGTTCGTTTTCATTGTCAAATAAAGTCTAAACGGGGAGTCGCAGCTTCTCTCGAGAGGGAAAGTGTAAAGAAGAAATGAATAGAAACGATCACATCAGCAGGAGGCTGCACGTTTAGTTTCAAATAACACTCATAAATATTTATACTGTAAAAAGGTTATCTGACACTGAGGCTCAAACGTCTCTTTGCTAAACGATTAAATGATCTGAATTTAAGTTTTGTTTGAGCTGCGAACTCAAACTGAGGCTGATTATCTTGGAGAAAGTTCGTCGAACCTGCAAAACTTTATCGAAACATTTCTGCAGACGTTACCTGAAGACTGACGAACAAACAGAGCAACATGGTGAATGTAAATGATCACGGTGATGTTGAATTATCTGTTTCAGCGTCGCACGCTGCACAAAAACAACCACTTTAGCTGGTTTGTAGATTACAGTCTTACAGCTTTAAAGGATCACTTTAAAAAGAGCGTTATAAATGATGATTTTAACACAATGATTCCTCTGAAAAATGCTGACAGAAAATGTTATGTATTGATCCGAGCAGAGGAGTGACGGAGAAAAAATATCTGCTCTTCTGCAAACAGAGACTGCAGATTGAACTAATTCATTCTTAAGATTTTAAGATTTTTTTTAAGATTGCAGATTCAGTTCATAGTTTTATTCACAACTGCAAATATAAAGTTATGCAAATATGCAAAATGATGCAAAATCTGGTACT
Organism: Amniataba percoides; assembly: GCA_037176925.1. NCBI lineage: Eukaryota > Metazoa > Chordata > Actinopteri > Centrarchiformes > Terapontidae > Amniataba > Amniataba percoides. The sequence goes on along the minus strand of JBAJHX010000049.1, from coordinate 1,351,151 downwards.
GCAGGATATTTCGAGCCATTTGCAAACTATAAAAACATAATTTTTCATACATCCACATGATCCAAACATCAACATCTGGGATGGTTTTATTATAAAAGAGCCTCCTGTGCTTCTTCGATGAGGACGGACATAAAGTTTTTTCTATGATGGAGAAATTATTGACAAAAAACTCTGTTGGTCAACTTTACAACTCAATAAATCAGCAACTGCGGTGCACTTCTCTGGAGTCAAACAGATTGTAAATGAATTAAGATAAAATATTTAAATATTTCATCTATAAATCTGCATGATGACCACTTTTTTTGGTCATTATAATATTCTCTGAAAATTAAACTTTATGAATATAAAAAAGCCCTGATAACATGAATTTGTTATGATGTGAGTCAGCAGTGATCAACACTTTAAGTATTTTTGTAGAAACTACATAAAAGGTCGTTTTCATTTATTTTTACAGTCAAATCAGCAAGAAAAGACGATGAAGTTTCCCTCTAAATGTGTTTCTCAGACGGGAAAATGCAGCAGAGTGTTTGAACAGTGTCACTCTTTGTACAGTTGCAGCAACCAGGTGTGTGTGTGTGTGTGTGTGTGTGTGTGTGTGTGTGTGAGGCTCATCCAGGTGAGCGAGTGTTCATTAAAGTGTGTTTTTAATGTCGAAGCATTCAGTCGGGCAGGCTGAATGAACTTTGTTACTAAAGCAGCGAATCGCTGCGAATTTCAATTTCAAACAAACTTCAAGTGAAACTCTCTCTCCATACTTAACAGACTTCATTGTGTTTGACTGACTCACCAGCGACGGGGGCTGCTCCTCGGCGTGAGGTGGAGTTTGGCTCCAGGCACCAGCATCAAATCAAAAAGAAAAAGGGGGGGGGAGGTGGAGTATTGGTTTGGGCTTAGAGATTGGTGGTTTGTGGGTTTGAGCGACAGTTTCTTGTGTGTTATTGGGAGATGGCGTCGTCGTCGTGGGTGGGATTTAAGTCCACTACGGTCGTCCCTCGAAGAGACGCTCCTCCCACCCCCTCTGTCGACGACGACGGCTGCGAGTTTTTATTCGCGCCTCCACCTGGAAGAAAGATGGAGGCAAATTATGAGGAGCGAATGAGGAAGAGGAGGAGGAGGAAGAGGAGGTGAGTGTTTCCTGCAGTTACCTTGCCCCGCGGAGGAGGAGGAGGAGGGAGGCAGAGCGAGGACGTTCGCCGCGCCGCCGCCTCCTCCGTTGGTTTGGGAGCAGACGTTGGCGTGACGCGCGGCGGCTTTCTGTTTGTAGTGGTTACTGTGCAGTTTGTACTTCATCAGCAGGATGAAGATGAAGACGAGGACGGAGGCCACGATGATGCCGCCGATGATGATGATCATGGTGCCTCCGAGGAACTGCAGAGAAACAAAAACAGATTCATGAGCTGGTTCACGGTGTGACCTCTGACCTTTCTGACAACATGACGTCAGATTACGAACACAAACTCAACGTTTAACTCAAACACGTCTCTCCTCTCTTAAAACGAGAAGAAAAGTTGGTTAATTATCGAGTTATTCACAACATTTTAAACTTTCTAAAGCACAAAAGTAAAAAGGAAATTTGAATTTCAGTCATTAAACAATCGAAAGCTCTTATCTGTTTTACCAGATTTCTTTCTCAATTCCTGAAGAAAGTTCACACTAAATATTAAATATTGTTAAAAAAGGACAGACAGTTTTATACTTTTGCAAACAAAGATCATCAACAGCAGGTTCTTTCTTTGCAGGACTGAACTGAAACCTTCATCCTCGTTGATTCTGGCAGATTTTGTGTTTTTTGGACACTCGCCTGGTCTCGAATGGAGTGGCAGCGTCCGTACTCCGTCTCCGTGCTGAAGGAGACGCAGCCCACCAGCTTGGTGCCCGTCAGAGCGGTGATGCCGTCGTCGTAAACGGCCAAAACACAAAGCTCGTAGTCCCGCGATGACGCCAGGTCGCTCAGCAGGAAGTACTTGTGGTTGGCGGGAATCATCCTGAATGAGAGGAAGACAAATATGTTTTATTTTAGCCTGATTTGTAAAACAGCGACTTCTTCATGTTCATGTGGAGAAACGAGAATTCATTTCTCTCCGATTGTCACAGATCTCATCACCAAAAAAACAAACACACATTTTCAGCTGTTTTCCTTCAGTTTGTTTTTGTGGTTAAAGTCCCTTCTGCCAAATTACAAGAAGAACAGCAGCCAGAAAACAAAGCTCGACGTCCTCCATCTTCACAAAGAAGCAGCTGAACGTCAAACTTTTCTTTCTTTTATGAGTTTGTGTTTTCTCTCCTAACGAAGCAAAAGCATCACAGCATCAAGAGTCAGCGAGTTATTCGACACGTCCGACAGCAGAAAGTAAAATTTTAACGCGTTTTCTTAAAGACAGAAACATTTTCAGGCTTCCTCCGAGCGCCTTGAGTGTCAAAGACCGACCATCTCATTTAAACACACATTTTAACGTCGTGTATAATTGATAAAGTAATTACAGCCGATGATTGAGCTTCACCGCCGGCCGACACTGAAGCTGGAAATCAATTTAATTTTTCACCTCGACTCTGACATTTCATCTGCGGCTTGCTGCTGTTCACTGAACCAGACAGACAGAAGAAACTGAATCCTGCACAAATGGACGAATATTTGTCACCACAAAATGTCGAAAAGTGTTTTCTTCCCCGTACAGTAAGTGTAAGACCGACAAAACTTGGAGGAAACTTATTTTACGAGCCAATTTTCTGTATCATTGCTGTGCTGGACTGTTTAGTTCATTGTTGTCTGAAATGTCAGAAAACACCACAAGTTTTCACCGTTACTGCCTGCAGAGATTTACTCCAACTATTTACACAGACAGAAAGCTGGAAGGCGACAGAAAATACAGTTTTTTGTCTAATATATAATTTCTGAAGCTATTTTTTTTATATTTTTGGAGCGAGTGTAAAGTATTTAGATGCAAGAAGATTCCTGTTTTTCAAATCTGTGAGTGTAAATATTAAAGTAGGACCAAGTTCCCCCAGTGCAGGTTCAATAATTACACAGTCGAGCTGTTAAAGCTGTTAAAAAGTCATGTGGAAGCTTTTTACTTTTTACTCCAAGGATTTTCTTTTTGGATCTAAATACGAAGAAGTGTCACGTTTGTCAAATCTCACAGCTGCAGATTTCAAGCTTTCATTATTGAGACTTCACCCTCCTGTTATGTCATGTTGTGGGTCAAATTCAGCTCTTTATTAAAAGTGAAGGTAAAAAGTTAAATACATACACATACATACTGATTTTGGCTCTATTTGAAGTGACTCTGAACAAAGTAAATGACTTTAAAAATGTAAAACAAATAAAAAAATGGCTTTTACATCTGGGTTTTTCCAATATACATTAAAACATTGAACATATTTTGTATTATGACTCTAAATATTCATTGAATTGCTGATAATGGTGCAGTGACTGCAAAATGTGCTTATTAAGATTTTTTGGGGTTTCTGATGTCTTTTGGATGATTTAAAAATGCAGAAATCAAAGAAAATGAACCAAATTCAACAAAAGCAGCAGAAAAGTTGGTATATTTTCTGTATTAATGGTAAAAGTAAGCGTTGCTGTAAAATGAGCTGTGTCGTCCGTCTGGATCAGTTTCTCGTGTGGATGTTGTAGGTTTGTGGTAGAAATGACTTTTGGTTCTGGAGAGGAGATGAGGCTTTTTTTTTTCCAATAATACAAAAGGATTGAAGCTGAAGTAGAAAATTGAAGTGGAGAGAATATACACAGAGAGAGGAAAAAGACAGATGGAGAAAAAGAGGAGAGCGAACAGAGAGATGTTGCACTTTCAATTTTCAGCTTCGAAATCAAAGGCTACAAGGCAGAAGTGAGATTAAAGACGGAGGGAAGGTGAGGACGAGGGCGGCGAAAAGAGGAAGAGGAGAAAACAGAAAGAAAGAGAAAACAGACAGCGAGGAGACGAGACGGAAACGAGAGACACACAGAAGGAGGGAAAATGAAGAAATGTCTCAGGATGCAGAGAAAGAAGGAGACATGAAAGAAATAATAAACAAGGGAGAAACGAGAAGAGATGAAAAGAGAAATGAAAGATGAAAAGGGAGAAATTTTGCTTTTTTATTCATTTCCACTTTTATCTCTCCATCATTGATAATAACCACAGTAAGTCTCTTTGCTGATGCTGATATATCTTATTCATTTTTCCCAAAAAAACTAATAAAAGATGGCTTTTTTGCCATAATTAGCTTAAATCGTCTCAGCGGGTCTTTGCTTGTTGATTTTGGCGCCACCCTGTGGTCAGAGGCGGGAGTGTTAGTTAACATAATGAGTGGCTGAAGAAAGTTGAATCGATCGGAGCTTTAAAGGTGAGCTGGACTGCATATTTGCTCAGATTTTCAAAATAAGAGCACCAACATTTAGTAAAGATTATGAAATTCTTTAAAATGTTCCCCAAATATTTTTTTTATCTGAATAAAATGATCATGTACGATATTAAGGCGTCGCCTGAAGTGACAATCTGAGCTCTTCTAAACTTTTCAGCCGTCAGCCGCTCCGACTTCTCCACCTTTACTTTCTCCTGCAGCTGGACTGAACTTCGCTCTCGTTGTTAACATCAGCTCTGCAGCGCTAAAAGTTCAGAATCAATAAAGTTTTTATTCGCTGCCTGAAAACTGAATCTGAGAGAAAGAAAGAGACGAAGAGTGTTTGCATCTGTTTACAACTGTATTCTCTCAGTACAAGTGTGTGTGTGTTCCTGCAGATACACACATCCTTTGTCAGTGTGTAGCTGTGTGTCTGTGTGTGTCCTCCGAGTGTGTGTCCTCCGAGTGTGTGTCCTATATATTATTCAGGTGTCAGCCGGTGCAGGGCAGCGCCTATTTATCAACAGAGGTGACGAGACGAGGAATGGAATTATAAGACCGAGCCTGACCCGCCGGGCACGAGTGTGTGTGTGTGTGTGTGTGAGTGTGTGTGTGTGTGTGTGTGTGTGTGTGTGTGTGTGTGTGTGTGTGTGTATGAGTGCATGTTTGGCTTTCTGTGTGTTTCAGAGGGAAACACAGTGAAAGGATGCAGGAAGAAGATGGAGAGATAGTGTTTCTAAAG
>JBAJHX010000049.1:1243752-1255314 GCA_037176925.1 Amniataba percoides | reverse complement strand
TAGTGTAAGTAAGGTTTTAGCCGAGGTCACACAAATCATCCTGAGATAGTCATCAATAAAGGTGATTGATTGATTTGGAAAAAAATTTGTCCGGCTGTACAGTCCAATCACTCGCTTTGTCCTGAACATCAGTAAGAGAAAGCTTCTCCGAGAGGCTGGAGTGAAGTAGATTAGCAGGGAAGACATATTAGTATCGACCCTGATCAATACTACAAGGGGTTGAATGGATAATCAGTAGGACTAATAGATTGGTAATTGATTGTCAGCACACCTCCAGATAACTGGACCTTTAAGGATAAAGGATCATTGATGATTTTTTCCTTCTTTTCTTGATGCTCGGGTCGAGCCTCAGCAGTCTGCTGAAGATAAATATTGATGTTTTTGTCCGCTGATAGCTCATTAACCAAAATCTTTACATCTGACCACTTTCAAGCCATTTAAGAGAGATTGGATAGTATTGATTATTTCCACTCAGGAGTTTAGGATGTCAGGGAACATTGGCTTTAGACGCAACAAAAGAAAAATCACGTGACGATGAAAATATCACCTGAATCCATAATAAATGAAATGATGATGATGGCAGGTCAACTCAAGGTTTTTATGTGAAAGAGAAACTTTATTCCTGCTTTATTCTCAACACTGATCACCATTATAGCCAATGAAAATCATATTTAGCATCAACCTCATGTGTGTGAAGGTTTAATTGGAAGTACACGAGATATGTGAGTAAATCCAGCACACTGAGTTCATTAAAAATACAAATTCAGTGTTTTTGTTACCTATAAAACTGAGAGTTCATGAAGAAATCCATTAAAGAACAGAAAGCTCCTTTGCTCCATTAAATCAGGAGATGTTCAGATGTCATCACGTGTCTTTTATAAGTCAGAATAAGTCCGTCCAAGCCAACAGGAGCACAGAAGTTATCCCCGACATTAAACTTTACATCGCTGCTCTGAGGGCACCACTGACATTTGTCTGACATTTAATCTGCGGCAACTTTCCAGTGAGGGCGACACAATAAAGTAAAATGAAATGAAATGATATTCTGCCATCAGATCACCAATACTGAGTCGGAGGGACGACTTCTTCTGTAATATGAGCTGTAACAGATTAAAAAACACAGAGAGGTCGAGAGGATTGTCTTTTAACAGTTCGAGGTAAGTGTGTATTACAGGTGGATGATACCTGCTTTTTCATGATCTTTTCTATTTTATGGTATTTGAGGTCTGTGTTAAGGAAAGTCAAAGATGCCACTTTAGATTTTAATCTGTATTCACTGATTATTATTATTATAGCCAGTAGGACACTGACATTATTATCGTAGACAACTAATACGACCTTTTTTGCATCAAATATAAATAACATCCTGTTCACGCGTCCACATTAATTTAGACTAATGTGACAAATCTCGTCATTTTTATTTAATTTTATTATTTGTTCTTGGATTTGTTCTGCAGTCATTTTACTACTGAAGATAATGTAAGAGAACAAAAGCAGAAACAGCTAAATAAATGCAAACTCAATTACTAACATATGTTTTAAGTTGTATTCTCGACTTGCAATTTCCATTTTTTATCAACACTAACTCACATTCAAACTATAAAGATGTGCATGTTGACAGAGCTGAGTATGTAATCTAAATTAATGTAGAAATCTAAACTTTGTGTAGTGAAGGATAGAAGATACTTGTTAATGAAAACATGAAATGTTCTTTTTCATCTCACATTTTCCTTCAGATGGTCTGATGAAACACTGCAGATCTGAATAAATGCACCTGTGCTGCAAATCTGATGTTTTCTACTTAAGAACATGCAGGAAGAAACTCTTGAGACATTTTTTTGGACTCAAACCTCTTCATGTTGTGCAAAACAAACAAAAAAAACTATCCCAGTACTCAGCACTGTTGAGAGCACACAGCAATTGAAGAGGAATGAAAAAAATAAATTATCCTTGTGAGAAGAGGTTCAGGGTGTACTCACACCCTCATCAATATTTATACAACTTTGTCCATTTATTAATTCACCGGGCCTACATGGTTCGATTGTTATTGAAGAGGAGCCTTGTGGTTTTGAATTTACGAGATTTCATTCTCCTCTGTGTGTGTGTGTGTGTGTGTGTTGTCCACTTTGCTGCAGGAATAACATCACCTGACGCTCTCTCTCAGAAAGGATATTGCTGTCTGAAGATGGCGGCTACTTCGGCCGGTTTGGGAAGGATCGTGGTCAAACAAACAAATAAAAAAGTCAACACACTTAAAGCACAAAAGTGAAAACCTCCAGCTTTCTGTCATTTTGAAGGCTTCAGTATGTAACGCTCAGAAAATGCTGAGAGAAAATGTTATGAGATATGTTGCTGTGTTGTTGACTCCTCTTGATCCCAGAATAAACAGATTTAAATGGATTTGATCACAACAAACGGATCAAAAAGATGCCGAAATGACTGCATCATGATGCTGATTTGTAAAAAGTCTGAATTCATGTTTCACCAGGTCTGTCTACAGGACGACAAACAAATACTTTTTAAAATGCTCGTTTTCTGAATGGAGTTTGGATCAATCTTTTGAGTGTTTCATTTCATGCTACGAAACACTTCACTTTTAGTAAAAGTATTATGAGAATGAGCAATAATGTGCTTTTTACTACACTGCTGAATTTATCTGGTAGTTTTTCCTCTGGCTGTTACTTCTCAGATTATGATTTCACATAAAAAACATGGTCAGGTAGCTTGCAGCCTTCAGCCTGCAGCACAGATTAAGGCGGCAGGTTGCAGAGGTCTGCTGAGTTCACCTCTTTCCACCTCCACACCTCCAGCTGTTTTTAAGTTTCAAACTTCTCTTTATCCCCAACTGACCCTGACTTCACACACCTCTGTCTGGAGACACTAGAAGCCTCATAAAACTCTTACATGAAGCAGAACTCCTCAACAAAAATGGTGGACTTTAAGAAAACGGGTCAACAAAATAAAAGCCTTCTTTGACTCTTCAAAATGTTCTAGTTGTACCAGATCATGCAAAGCTTCATCCACAACTTCTTGCTCTGCCTAAAACCATCAATTACAAAATGAATTACTTAACTGTAAGGAGTGATAGTTCACATTTAAAAAGGAAATGATGAATGATTTGTGTCGCAGTGTGCTGTTAATGGAAATATGAGGTGTTGTGAAAATGAATGCACTTGTCATAAAAGAGAAAAATAATATAACTTAAGTGTTGTGAACATGAACGACAGTATTGTAGGTAAAGGAAGCCAAATGTCTAAGAGAGTCTAATCCAAACATATAACCACAAGTATAAATTTAATAATCTGTCTACTCTGACAAATGACTGGTTTATTTTTCACAGTGTTAAATTGGTGTTATTGGTTTGACTGCTCACGTCGCCGCCCTGCTGGACTCAGATTTTTGCAGTCAAGGTATCAAGGAAGATGTTTGATTAATCGATGGGAGCGATGTCCAAACGCACAAGCATCCGAATCAGGTTTCATGTCCTCAACAGACTCTCAAACCTCCTCCTCTTCCTCCTCCTCCACCCGGGAGTTTTCTTGGCACGATGCAGCAGGAGGAGAAATGAGAGCTCGACATGCTGGAGGAGCGACGGAGGCCGAAGGTGGATAATCAGGATCAGACTCCTCTCTGTGCTGACGGAGGTGAAAACATGGATGCAGGAGGCTTGTTAGGAAAAGAGCGAGACTATTCAGATGCACGGCCTCTGGGCCTGAGTGAAAACACACTTATTTATTCTTTCTTTGTGTCTTTGTGTGTGCCGTCTTCCTCCCACGCTCCGCAGAGCTTTCCAATATCAGACTCTGTCATATTATCGATCAGCGTCTCTCGTCTTCACCTTCGTCCTCTCCTCCACCTCTCATGCAAATCTTCTTTCTCTTCTTTAATCCACCTGTCATCCCTTCTTCCCATCCTCTCATCTCTCCTTCTGTTTTTCTGCCTCTTTCATCTCTGCTCAGCTCACTTCCTCTTCTCTCCTTCGTTTTTCTGCTTCTTCTTCTCTCATCACGCCATCTTGCTTTTAGTTAGCAAACACTCCTGAGGGGTTTGAGTGACTCACATATTTCTGACCTGTGGTGAGGAAAGTTTTAATATCTTTGAGTGTCACAGTGTGTTTGATTTGCTGCAGGACTTAAACCAGCGGTCATCATCTGAAATAATTTATTCAAAAAACTCTGTTGGCCGGTTCGCTTCATTTCTGAGGTCAAAACAGGACGCTGATTGCAGAAGCTGAATAAGGTTTCAGATATAAATAAAAGGCAGAGCAAAGAAAAAATGTGCATTAATTTATGTCTGTGAGGATTCTCAGTCATCCAGTTCATGCTAATTTCTGAGTAGAGAAAGTTAGTCCAGCTAACTTTCTTCCAACTTCCAGAAAGGGCATTAATTCAGTTTTTAGTTTTTTATAATAATCCTAACAATAATATAAAGTTCTCATTTCAAAAAGGGGAATGAAAAAAAACATTTTTTACATTTAACAAAATAAGATGAAACTGTTTAATTTTTCATTTAACACATGATTGTAAAAGTACCTCACCAATCTTTATGTAAACACACATGTAAACACACTATCTCAAATCAGCAGAAGGTTATTTATTGGAGTTTGGTCCATTTATCAGCAGCAACTCAAAGCTCAAGGAGCCGATAAAATTATTTTGGAAGGATTCAGGCTTTGAGCTCAAACTCAAAATTCCTCCTCAGAGTCATAGAGTCACTTTAAAAGTCAGGTTCATCCTTCCTCCAGGAAATATCATTATCGTCATCGTCTATTTCAAAAACAAGGCCCTGAACACATCCATAAAAATCACAACTAAACTCTGGAACATCATCAGGTTTTTTTAGTATCCTGTACAGCCATGATCTCCCTGAAAACAGAAATCGCTAATTGACCATTTTGCGTTCTTTAATTAGCACCATCAAAAATACAGGATCTTTGTTTTGAGGTAAATTAAGACGAGTTCAGATTGGAAACTGCTGCTCAACACGACTTTCGCGCTCAGTCTTCTGCCTCCAACACAATGCCTATCTGTTCCCATCTTGGATGGTATATATTTAGCGGTTTCTTATCCCGGTGAGTCCCGCTGGTATCTACAAACTGGAGCCGCCTCGCCGGCCCCCTCACCACCTGAATCTCTCAAAAGCCCGAGTGAAGCCTGAACTTTCCAGCAGGCCGAAGGTATTGGAAGCAGCGTGGCATTACTTCTTTGCAATTCTCTTTCCTGCTGGAGCCCAGATGGAGACAGAGCCCAAATCAAATACCCACAATCCTTCGGGCGAGGAGGGGGAGTCTGGTGGTGTTAGATTAGATGTAGGCATGTCAATAATACAGCATTCGCACTGGCAGTCACCAGGAAAAAACAAATCTGCTCACCTACTGCAGGTGATAACGACGGTCAGTGTGATATTACAGAGGCAAAGACCTTCTTTAATGAAGCATCTCATCAAATTTAATCGTATGTAAAGAAAAAAAGTGGCGAAAAATCCTTGAAACTCCTCCAACGCAAAGACACACACATACCAGCAACAAGAAATGAAGTCTAAGTCTCTACGAAGAAGACGAGAAATGCCAGAAATCTGCAGCGCCAGCCGTCCACAAAGACACAGAATATACTTAAATATAAAGAAATGTTCACATAAAGGCATGGTCAGAGGACAAGAGAGGCAGAAAGACGTAGGATGAAAGAAAATAAGAAGCAAAAATAGAAATAATGCAATAAATTCAGATGGAGTAACACCCATGGGGGGGTTGAAGAAAGAAGAGCGAAATAAAAAGGGTGGGTGGTGGAAAGCAAACGAAAGGACGAAAAAACAGAGAAACATTTACTGTTGTGTTCATGTATTAGATACTGAGGAGAGAGAGGGATGAAAGCTGAGGACATTTATTTCAGAAATAGAAAACAACATGCTGACGAGGAGAGGCGCGATGGGAGAAAATAATGGGAGGAGATAAAGGAGGGCAGAGAGAGACAATGATGGTGAGATACAATAACAGAACAAGCTTCTTTTTGTTTTTATTACTGAAAAAATATATTTTATCTTCATCCTTTCTAATCCACCACCTACTCTCTGCGGCTGCTCTGTGTTTGCTCCTGTGAGAGCGAAAGTGTGGACGATAATCACCTCGGTGTTAGTTTGAAGAGTTTTCAGCTGCTGGTGTTTACAGACAGTGACGCTGGTGGAGTCATTTTAATGATTCATTTTCTTGAGGTGACAGGATACTAATACACTCCTGACTGCATTAATAATGACATTGAAATGTACTTAAACTGATCCAATCTCCACATAATCTGCAGAGTTTGGCCTTTAGTGGTTCTTTCTGTTGGTCAGGTGACTTTTATCAGTTATATCTCACCAACTGCTCAACATATTTCAAAGAATAGACACTCTTATTGTGCAGAGTATGAATCTTACTGACTTTGGTGATCTGTTGACTTTTATATCGAGTAAGTTTTTATTTAATCTCTACAACTGTTTGATGAATAAGTTCAAATTTATCTCCTTTACATGAACATAAATGCTCCATTCCTGTTTCCCAGTGTTGATTTGGTTCATGTCTGCAGAAAAGCAGCACTTTGATTATATTAACTCCTTAAATTGGGCCACCTCAGCTACCATACCTTGTCTTATGTCCGTACGACACATTGGACATGAGCAACAGGTGCAATATTTTGCAATCCCAAGAAACTCTGAAAATATGTGCTTCAAGTTAGCATTGTTGTCCAAATATTGTCCAATTGTTCACTTTAGAGTAATTTCACACTATCAGCTGACCTGTAGTTGTCTGCTTTTTTATCTGGTGATCTCAAATGCAACACATGATTAACGCTTCATTTACTTTTTATCTGCTTGTAATTACAGTGTCAGTAGTTTCATTATTAAACCAAATTATTTTTGTTCTTGAGACTAGGCAGATTACTGAAAAGCAGTTTGAAGTTTCAAATATTAGATTTGTAATCCACACATTAATATTTACACTCTTAACGTGTTTTGACTGAGTAAAGACGAGTCATTAGTCATGAACATTTATAAAACAGACTTTAGCTTTGCTGTTATATCATAAATTATACACTAAATTCAACGCAATAATAATAAAACACTTACAGCACATATTTTTATACAGTCAATAGTTTTAGCTAAAGGTTACATGATTAAATGGTGCAGACCACTAAAAAGGTACAAATAAATCAGCAACATCTGTGATTCACTTTCTGCAATAAGTTTCATAGTTCAGACCTGAAGATGCAGAAAATGTGTCTAAAATAGAAAAATAAAAAATAGGCGAGATGTTATGAGACATGGAGAAAAAAAAGGTTTTGCTTTAAAGTCCCAGTGAATTATTTTTACCTCCTGACCTGTGTGAAGTCATTCATGAAAACATGAATGTCTTTTCTGCCACATACACTTTGCTGAAGGTTTCTGTTGTTCATCACATCTGGACTAGCGTGGGAATCTTCCAAAACCAATGTCCAAAACTGAAATGATAATGTAATGCTTCATGGATCCTCAGAGGTTATTTCTGTGTTACTTCCCTTCTTCACAGTGGGGTCAGCGGTCAGGATCACCCAGAGAATAAAACCTCAGGTTGGGATTTAGAGTCAAGGATGAATCAGCAGGATGGACTGCACCAAATCATCCTGCTGGAGGAGGCTCTCCACTTCATCACCCTGCTGCCATGAGCTGTCAACAAAACAATCTCTGCCGGAGATTTATAACAGCAGCAACTGAAACTACAAAGACATCGACATTACCCTCAGACTAATGGACCTCCATAAATGTGACTTTTTGTCATGTGAATGTCGCTGTTAGTCTTTATAAAATAGCTGTGTTTTGTGAGGCTGCATCATCAGTTTGGTGATAACAGAACATTTCGAGATCTACAGATTGAAGAAAGTGGTTGTAAATGGTGCCAACTCTGTAAATGACAGTTATGAACACAATGGCATGAGCTATAATACTGAAAGAAATAGCAGTGCTTCAATAGTTCGAGGTTACGGGCATGAAACACACACACAAGGTCAGTATATTCCAGTCACGCATCAAGCAGAGAGAAAGAAAAGCTGATGTACAAAGCAACATGTACTGAAAAATATTTGAGCCCTCCAGAGATCTAACATGCTTCATACTGATATTTTGAATAATTACATTCAATTATTTAGTGGGGAATGAGCATCCTTGTGCTTTGTAATGCTGTCAGATCCTCCTCTGTGAATCACATCCTGAAAATATAAACTGTAATCAGCCAGTTCTTTTCTTCTTTCTGCCTTACATGAAAATGGCTGAGTGAAGGTTAATAAGCTAGTAATCCTATTCAAGTGTTCACGATATATAATGAGTGAAAGAAGTAACACTGCATGTTTGAGGAAGTAAAGAAGCACATAAACACAAACAAAAGCATTAAATTAATTTCCCACCACATGAATTGTTGCTCATGTGGAAACGCTTGCATCACATCCACGACGGCTTTGAGTTTACAGAGTCGGACAAAATATCAAACAATGCTGCATGAATAATGGGAATAAATACTTTTGCACTGAATTATCACAGTCACTAATCCAAACAACTCCAGTAGCACTAAAGTGTTGCGTAACATGTTGTGCAAAAATATGCAAATGCTGTGTTTTGTGCGATGATTCGCCGATGACGCTGTTGTTTATATTCAAGTTTGGTTCATTTGGTGGTACTGCAGGAAAAACAGCCAAGAGCCAAAGAGAGGATGTGAGGATGAAAAGAAACTCTCAGATATATAGATAGATAGATAGATAGATAGATAGATAGATAGATAGATAGATAGAAACATAGATGATGAAAGAGTAAAGGGTGGCAAAGAGAGGGGACAGCAGGGGAGGGATTGTGGGAATAATACTGGTCTGTTCCACTCAATATTTTAACAGATGGCACCCTCACACACACACACACACACACACACACACAAACACACACTCATGCACAGAGACATTTTCTGTCTCTCACATGCACGTGCGTACACTCATGCTGTGTTCACCAAAATAAGCAAACACACATAGACTGGCTGGAAAAGTGGGCTGCATTTCAGGAGAAAATGGACAGTGGGTGTGTGTTTGTGTGTGTGTTTGCGTATGTCTAGGACTATTTCTGAGTGTTTTTGTGAGAGTGAGTCTGCTTATACGTACACGTGCCTGGGTTGGTCCAAACGTGTGTTTGTGCTCTGTAATTTGCTTAGATTTTCTCATTTTTACTGAAGTTTAAATGGGCGTTCAAAGTAAAATAACAGTGATAAATGCTTCATTATTACATTTTAAGATGTCAGATCATGCACACGCAGTAATAATGCAAATAAGAATAATAATAATAATGTTTATTTGTACGGCACTTTTTGTTTTACACACAACTGGTAGATTTAAATAATTAGCTGCTGTATTTTATTTGACTATTGAACCAAAAGTGATAATGTATACAACTTTTTCTTCTATAAATATGGGTTCTTTCTTATTTTAGGGACGATAATTATACCAACAATGATAGCTGGGTGTAGGAGTTGATGCATCTTCAGGTCTTCTGCACATGCTGGTTGAGGGGATTGCCTGTGTTACTGCAGATTTTGGTGGTAAACAGAAATATCTCAGTTTACTGGCTCCTCATGGGGAGCAGCAGGCTCCGATTACAGGGGGTTCGGGAGCTCAGGCACCCTCGGGTAAATCCTACTTTATGTGACCGTATTAGGAAAATGATAGCATCATCAGAGGATAAGGACTGAACTGAAACTGCGAGCTAAACCTCTATGCAGTCCTATATTTAACTTTTTCACTGTGCGACAGTCTCCTCTCAGACTCAGAACAGTGATATATTTACATCTCGTTTAAAGCCGAGCATCTAAACTAACTGATGTCAAGCTGAGGTTGTTAGTGAATTAACCTCTAACACATCCTATTCATTAAAACCTTTTTAAATAAACTGATTAATGATAGTAAAATGCAAAAGGCCACAGGAGAGGGAGAAGTGCTGGAGGTTTGCACCTGCGAGCGAGCAAACAACGGAAGCTGTCTGAGTCTGATTCAAATGTGTAAAAAAATGTAGGTGTAGTTTTGTGAAAAAGGATTTAGCACCTTGTGGTATTATTGTTTTATTAATGCTGGTTTAGTTACCATTCAATATATGTCAGCTCAGGAACATTTTATGTGTTTTAAAGGGAGAAGAAGAGGAGGTAGGTGCAGAAAATGAGGTATGGATGAAGGAGGAAAAGAGAGAGAGATGCTTGGCAGGCGGAGTAAAACACTTTGACACCTCGTCATGCTCGGCCCCGAGACGCTGGCACATCACAGCTTGTATGTGTGAGAGAGACGAGGCTGCTCCCACCAGCAGGCTAATCTACTGTAGATCAACAGATGGTGTGTGTGTGTGTGTGTGTGTGTGTGTCCATGTTAGTGCACACGCATGTTCTTCCCAACTTACCCAAAACCAAAACACACAAAAATCACCCAGTGAGGAAGGTATCTACAGAAAATAACACTCACATTCCTCGGTGATAGAAATTCATATTTTTTGTATTTTTCTTTTTGCCAAAGAGTCCAGCTTCTGTGATTTCAGATTCCTGCGACAACTAAAAACAGTCTTATATAAATGACAGCTTCTTTGCTTCGTTAAAAAGTAATGATTGCTTTTATGATCACTGATGATTATAAACAGACTGCAGCTCTCTCATATTGTAATGATCTCCAGCGAGATGACAGAAGGAAGCAAAGAAATCTTTACTGTTCAACGCTCGCCGAACATCATTAATAACCATTATTTCAAACGGCTCTCATTTCTTATACATCAGGATCGTAATTATTGCTGCTAATTGTCCCGATAATTCTCCCTCAGCTGATGAAGGTCTCTGGAGGTGAAGCTGTCGGTGTGGATGTTTTACTGAGGTCATTTAGCCGCCGTAAACTACTCGCCATCATCAGGAGGGTAAACTGTCAGCGCTGCCCGGGAATACGTAACATACAGTCGACATTAGTGCCATCATATATTTTTGTTATTCAGATATGAATATTAGTAATTATTGGCACTTGTTTTTAAAATCACTGAGCTGTGCCATCTTCATTATTCAGTATTTGAGCCAGAGCTGCTGGTCAAACTGAACATTACAGGATTGTTTGACAGTAAAACAGTGAAACAGAAAGTGGAAACTCGTGTTCAGGTGCATATTTTTGAAGGATAATATGAATATTTTAGAGGGGTGTTGTTTGTTTGCAGTCGTGGTGTTCTGTTCAGCTAAACTACAGCGATGAATTTAAAAAATAATTATAAGAAGAAAGAAGAGCAGTTTTTATTTTAAAAATAATTTTGGTGTTAAAGCTTTAATTAATGAGTGTGAGGAACGATCACCTCTGTTTTCTCATGTTGGATGTTTAACTCACAGAGTCAAAAACAACACAGCAAACACACACACAGCAAACACACCAGTCTGAAACTTGTGTTGGGTATATATATATATATATATATATCTATATATATATATATATATATATACATCAAATACAGTTTCCTCCTCATATAGTTTCCGCTCCGGAAGTTCCTGTTCTATAACAAGCGTGCCCC
>JBAJHX010000049.1:1218404-1228412 GCA_037176925.1 Amniataba percoides | reverse complement strand
GTGTGTGTGTGTGTGGGTGTGTGTGTGTGTGTGTGTGTGTGTGTGTGTGTGTGTGTGTGTGTGTGTGTGTGTGTGTTATGAGATCTATAGCCACCTAATGGACCTATTTTCTTGTTGGAGTTGCTTCAAAATGATTCATTCAGAACAAGAAACTAATATGGCTATTAAGGCCGCATTAGCCTAAGTCACTGTCACACACACACACACACACACACACACACACACACACTATAATTACGTGTTGTTTCAAATGTTTTCCTCTCTTATTATGAGTGTGTAAAAGTCATCATGGAGGTCGGCCTCGGGCCACTGAAGCCCGTCGCCGACCTGCTGCAGATTTATGGGAGTTAACATTTAAGTTCGGCTTTTAAAATCACATTTTCTTCTTTTCATGTGAGCGCAGAACAAACCGAGGATGCAGATTTTTGAACTCATTCAAAGGCGTGACTCATCTTGAATGTCAAAGTGGGATTAATGCCTGATTTGGGAGCCTTTTTCTCTCCTTTCTGTTTTTCCACCCAGCAGCCGCGGCCGACCCGAGTTGATGTATGTTTATTTGATCATGTTTGACGTTACGAAGCACAGCAGGAATATCTGCGGTGTTTCATTGATTTTTATATTATCTTATCTCCACAATTCAACAGCAGAGCTCACAGATCTGTAAAGTGAAAGTGAAAGAGTAAAAGACCAGTTCAGCGTCTCTGCATCTTCACAAACTGAACCTTAATCGAGATATAAAGCATGAATCTGTAAAAACTGCACGACTGTGTCTTATGTGCACATTCGTTCTACTGCAGAGAAATAACATGATTTACACAATAAAGTACCGCATAGGCAGAGAAACTAATTACAACAGACTGCGAACCCTGAACTCATTACTTTTAAAATACAACACAGCGAGCTCTGTGAATATAACAGCGATCCATCACACGATTTATAACGGCCACGTCAACAAACGATGAGTTCAGTCACTCTTTTTTTATTACTCCAGCTCCGAATAAAGTGCATCCAACTCGAAGACTAAAATCTTCCCATCTCACCCGTCATGTTAAACATCTGAAGCTGACCAGGTCCGACATAAATAAACTGTTTGAAATATAATTATCAGATTAATTAAAAGAAAATTCAGTTTGCATTAAATGACAGCAGCTTACCTCTTCAGCAGGGTGGGGGGGGCGTCTTCTTCCTTCAGAGCACGAAACAGCGCCGACGCTCATCCGGGTTCACGTGCACGAACTAGTGGCGCCCACGCAGACAAAGGTTTGACCGGAGGACCAAGCAGACGCTCGTTAAAAAGCCTCCAAGTTTGTCATTGGCTCCGCCGGCCCGTCGCTCAAAATCTGCCAAGTTTTCCCTGCACGGAGAAACGAGGAGAGAAAAGTGTTGAGAGGAGGGGAAAAGGTCGAGAAGAAGACGGGAGGACAGACGCAGCGAGAGGACGGCGCAGCAGCCAAATGCCAACTTGGCTGGTAAAGTGACAAGTTCCTTCAATCAGCAGGAGGAAGAGAAAGATCAGGGGAAGGACAGAGAGGAAGAAAGGAAGGAAGCATCATGGGTAAAAAAAAAGGCACCATTTCTCACTGTGGTTTATCAGCGACGGAGTGACAGAGCTCAGAGTTCAGCGAGGCTGAAGAGAAAACAGTGTCTGATAATCAATCCACGTCGAGCTGCAGCTGACGGTTTCCTGCAAAACAGACGAGCTGCTGAGGAAACGTGATGAAGAGTCCTCTGAAAAACAGGCCTGACGGGAGAGTCGCCACAGAAAGTCACTGCTGCAGTCACATTTAGTCAGACTTCTTGCTTGCTGGGTGTATAGAAAGGAAGCACCATGCAAAGGTTTTTAGATAAGTGAGTCTCGATTGTCTTGAATCTGCTAATTAAATCCGGTTAACTTCAGCATTCAACATTTGCAAGAAACTGAAGTTATAATGAACCAAAACAAATGATTTGGGTTAAAATACTGGAGAATACTTGGTCATGTTTAATGGCAAAAAAGATTAAACCATAAAATATCAAAGGTCACATAAACACAAAGCCTGTTTTAGGCTGAAATAAAATAAAAAGTTTATCATATTATCATGTAAGGTGGAGACTGTCCTGAGAAGCGTATGTTGTTCAGTGAGTTAAACTCACATTCACTGACGTGTGTCTGCTGTCTGAACCAGTTTCTCCAAACTGCATGAATAAAAACAAACCGACAGACGGAAGAAAAGAAAAAGAAAACAAATTTACTTTCATTTTTCTTCACATAAATCATCGGCTCAGATGGAAGAAATCTTTCACTTCATCACAGCGCTGATTAAACTTTCTGTGAGGACGCAGGAAAAAAAACGAGCATCTTAAATGAAGGAGATATAAACCTTTTTTTCTTCGGTGAGCAGGGCAGAGCGTCACACGCTGAGTGTTTTCCCCGCTGATTGCACAGTCTGAAGGTAAGAGGCTGACCTTGTCTGATGCTTGTCGAGGCTCTACATGAGCGTTAGCTCTGATGGTGAAACACAGAGGAACAAACAGAGCCGGGCTGCTAACCTCTGGGAGTTACAGCATCACAGACAGATGGTGCGAAGTCTCTCGCCTCGACTGTTTCTACCTCAGTTTCATCTTCCCTCCCTCTCTCTCGCTCTCTCTTCACTCTGTCATTTATTTACATCTCTCCTGTCTTGCGCCTCATCTCTAAATACAGCTCTCTGTCGCTCTCAGTCGGCAAGTTTCCACTTTTTCTTCGTTCCCCATTGAGAGAGTGAACGTTCGGTCTCCCACAGAGACGTATGGGAGATGAGTTTGGCCCACTTCCTAAATGTGTTTCCACACTTATAAAAAGATCCATTGAGACTCAAGTGGAAAAGACTAAATAGGTGACTGCAGGAAATTGTCTGAGTTTCTAAGCACATTTTCTGCTCGGGAACTGTCAGCACTTCTGTAAAATAACGCTGGCAGTCTTCCTCCCGCTGCCCCGACTCAAATCAGCCCAACTTGGCAACGGGTCTCCGTTTTCTTTGGCTTTGACCGCCGTCCCCCTGGACCCCGCGGCGACTAAAGGAAAGATTCACTCTAAAACACCAATAAAAAACTCCAGTAATCGATTTTGTCATTTGCATTCCTGAGTTTGTTTTCTGTTTCCTGTGGTGGAAAACAGGCTGTCAGATTCAGATCCTGCAGCATCAACTGAGAGTCAAAACTTCTGATTTGGTGTCAGTGTGTAAACGATACAGAAAGCCAATTTATGAAAAGAAATTGGTCAATGAGACACATCTGTAAGTGACAATGAAGACAGACAAAAGAAAGACAAAACCTCCACAAAGCTGAGAAATTAACCATAATAATCCACATATATTGAACTAATTTCTTTAAGTACATTGGAAATCAAACTGTAATTTGAAACAATCATTTTTTTTTATTTGCTATTTATTTATTTTCTTAATTGTTCCAATACTTGATGATCTGTCTCTGCCATAGTAAAATGTAAAATGTGTGTTTTTATGGTGTGTACTTTTTGTGCACCAGTAAATTTAACTCATCAGGCTGAATCTGGAGTTTGAACCCAGTGACCTTTTGTGAAAACGCTCGCTGCTTGTTGGCCGTTGTCCAGCCTTCTCGTCGTGGTAGGAAGCGACACGTTATCAAACATGAAGGACGGGAGGCGTCTCGTGTGTGAACCAGCAGTCTCTTCAGCTCCGAGGTGTGAAGTGTACGAGGTGTCGTGCACGCGGCGTTTGGCTCAGGCGGCCGTTTTTTTTTTTTTTTTTTCAAAAAACTACAATGAAAAGAAATTGCCTTCTGCTGGTGCCGACTTTCATTTCCACTTTGCAGCTCTTCTCTCAGTAAACCGTCGGCGGCTCTGATCACTACGCTCACTTCTAGTGGCTGCTTCAATTTCTGGCAGCAGTGAAATTGAGGTTTATACCAACTTACCGCAGCACGTGCTTCGGATACGAAAACGTCTTCATGGCAGAAATGTTAAATGGAAGATAAATGAAGAAAATCACCTGTTATTGAGCTCAGTCAAAGCTTCAGACTTCCGCTGAGCCTCGTGGAGGAACCGACATGTGAACCTGTTTTATTCTGCTCATCCTGGACACGCACACATTTTACATTTTACACAAGACCATAAATAAGAAAAATGTTCAGGAAAGTCACTGTTATCACCAAAATACTGCACTATAATGTGCAAAACTTTCTTCTATCTTCTTATGTCGCTGTCCTCTAGTTTATCATTTATTGTTTTCTACTTTTGCTACCACTGCGATATCATCTTATTTTATCTTAATCAGGTTTTTTGATCTGATCTTTTTTATATGCTATTTGATAAGAAATGAGAAAACGTACATAAAAACTTTAAGGAGTCAAAAGTCAAGTTTCATTGAGGCTTTAGTGAGTGTGTGATCAGTAAATTAAATGATGTGTATGAGCACATTTTGTTTAATTGGCCACGCATGTACAGATACAAAAGATTTGACTCCAGTTTTATAACGCAGAACAAAACAAACAGAACTGCAGCTCAAAATGGTAAAAAAGAAAAACTAATTTAACATAAAATACAGCAGGCACATATTCCTCAAGTTAGATCAAGCTGTGGTTTTCATTTCTCTTGACAATCTGATCCAACCTGGCAACTCGACGCAGTGTTTACAGCTTCATTCAGCACCAAATAACCCTTCTCTGAATTTAACAGGAGTTTGTTTACGTCGTTCTCTTGTCTGCTTCTATCAGTCTAACCTGGCAACCCTTGGAAATCAAAATTCCCGTGTTTCGAATAACCCCTCTTCTCTGTGCCCTATCACTGTTTTTTTCTCAAATGGATCCAAACATCACTGAGGTCAAACTTACAACCGTCCAACCTGGCAACTCTACTCTGGCAACTCTAACTTTCATCAGGCACCTGAGAAAAACACACCTCCTCCTGACTGATAGTATTTGAAGTGGCACAGAAAGCAGTTTCTCGCTTCAACCTGGCAACCGTAACCCGCTCAGCCTTCTCAAAACATCAAATAACCATCTTAACTTCCCCCTCACTCCACCTGATGTCTCCATCTGTCTCCAACCCAAACTTACCTCAAACCAAATCACCTTCATCACCACACAAACCGCTTCCAGAGAAACCTGCAGAAAAACTCTGATTCCTTTAATATCAAAAGATTTCATAGCCTCAGATTTCAGTAATCAAACTTGAAAACCAAAAACAAATCCACAAATTAAAGCAAAGAGGTGTAAAACTGAAGCTTTTCAAACTTTACCTGGGTTTCTTTTTCATGCAGTCAAAGTTTACAGATCATCACATAATCTGAGGTCGTGATGTTTCTTTGGTTTTTCTGCCTCTTTGCAGTTTTTCCTCTTTCCCTTCTGCTGAAACTGAAAATCACTAAAGACAGCTTGAATGTAATTTTAGATGCAAATTCACGCGGCTTATTGAGACCTTTTTATGATAATTGGCCGGATTTGGTCAGTAAATTTGAATAAAACAGACTCAGAAATAAAGAGACTTGGTGGTAAAATCCTAAATTACACAATTATTTTCATGTAAACATTCAGAATTGAGTTTTCTCTTCACAGAAACATGAAACATTTTCATTAAACTTCAAATGGATCCTCAGAGGAAGTTTCTTTCACTGACAAACTCACTTTAAACTTATTCCTCCAGGTTTTGTTGGCTCCACTGCAGCTGCAGCTTTTTCTCACCGTGTCTCTGATTTAATCCAGAAAACATCACTGTCCGAGGTCAAACATCATCTCAAAGCTTCTTTATTTCCTTCCTGTAAAAAAACATCCATTCAGCCTCACTTCCTGCGTCGTCCTCTGCACTGCTCCTCCACCAAATAACTGCACTTTCTTTGTGACGGTGCAGAAACAAGAAGCTAAATTACAGGCAGAAGACTCGTGTGTGTGTGTGTGTCACACAGACGGGTAAGAAATTAAAGGGAAAACCAGCGTAAATGTACAAAATCAACATATATTTTACACATGAATTTTACATCTCACCTCATATTAAAATGATATGAACATGTATGTATGTTTATCTTGCATAGTCATGTTATACGTGTGTATTTTCTGTGTTCAGCCTCGGTATTTTATTTAATTTTAATGTGTTTTATCATGTCTTAATTAACCTACCTACCTATCTACCTACCTACCTATCTATCTATCTATCTATCTATCTATCTATCTATCTATCTATCTATCTATCTATCTAGCGGTGCAGATTGCTGTCTAACATGTCGCTCCGTGTCAGCAGGGTTGAGTTGTGGTGAGTGTGAAGCTCTTCGCGTCCTATCGACGGGGGGATGTATTGATTTGCAGTGACCCTTCTCCTAAAAATAACTCTGCTTTCTAAAAATCAATCCTGAAAAGAAGCCGGCATCACAGCTTCAATCTGCCGTCTGTCCCCACGGCTCAGAAATCTTTGACGTTTCTTCTTATTTCTTCCCTTTTTATCCTGGTCATCGTTTCATCAGTTCTCTCCATATTTTCTGACTCTTAAAGAGCAAAAGAGCCTCCAACTCATCAAAACATCCTCTATGAGTTATCTAAAATACTCATCACTGAAATCTCCTTCAAACCTGGCACCTAAAAGGATCAAAACACTGTCCCAGCTGTTTGAAAATGCTCCAACCTGGGCAACAATATCTGAAAAACACCCTCACATGTTTTTGCTGGTGTGAAATCATTTAAACAAAACCTTTTTCACTGGTTCGACATCAGTCTAACAACCTTGTCGATGAAGCAACTGAGCCTCCACTGAGTCACCTGAAAAGACCAACATGGCAACCGCCCCTGTTCTCCATTAACCTCTGTACCTGTTAAACATCTGCCTCCACACGCCTCCCCTCCACCTGCTTAAAACTCACTCCAACCTGGCAACTCAAACCGAGCCACTTCAACTCTGAAGAGCCCGACATGGCGACGGGATCCCTCCTTCTCTCTGTGCTCCCTCCAAATCCACTCACCTCTACTCTGCTTTAAAAAAAAATCACTCCAACATGGCAACTCTGCCCCGCTTGTAAACCTGCCTGCAACCTGGCAACCGCAGCAGGTGCAGTTCTCTGTAGTGAGATAAGCTGAGAGGGACATCCTACCCTCCCTCCTCTCATCTGCTCTCTGCAGCGCCTCTTTAGCTGCAAACACACACACAAAAACAAACTCGTGTGTGTGTCAGGGGCTCGACAAACACTACAAGATGTGCAAAAAGTGTGTGTGTGTGTTTTTGAAGGTCAGGTAAAAATCAAAGGTCATTTTTTTACACGTCTCTTCGCTTCCTCATGTCAGTTTTTCTGCACTCTGACGATGTTGAAATGATTTACATTCGATCTCTGGTGGAAGAACTGCAGCAACTATAACTACATTTAATTCTGTTAGAAGAAAATGCAATAATACGATGTCGTTTAACAAAACCTTTCCCCAACCTAAAAGTGAAAGTGCCTGTTTAGGTTTCTGTGAGAGGAAAGGATTAAACATGTGTATGGGCAGAACATCAGACTTTAACACGACAGACGGACATGAACATTTTTTTTTGCGACTTCCTAAATTAAATTCTCAAACTGCAGATTCAAGCTGAAAACAGGAAAAGCAGAAGACATGCATTTTTTTAAATTTTTATTAAATATATCTAACGCGTAGGAAATAACAAGCGAAGTCTGCTGAGTTTCAGATTCAGAAAAATTTCTGTACGTTTACATCATCTGTTGAAAATTCATGATATTCATGAAGGTTTACTGATGTGACATCAACCGAACCAGAATCAAAAGTTCAACGCCAAGAAGGTTTTCAGACATGAAGAAAATGTCTTAATATGCTGGGACCAAAAGAAATATATACATATATATATATATCAATATATCTATATAAGAGTGAAGCAAGTAATTAAGAGAGAGAACAGACAATAAAAATGCAAATGAGAATAACATAAGATAAATGTGCAATGTGCAATTTGAGTCATTTAAATGAAAGGACTGTAAAGGTTGTGTGTGTTAAAACCCATCAATATGCGTCTGTTCAAACAGTCTTCAAAATGCCCAGACAAGAAGCCAAATATGAATATTTTACTGTGAGTGTGTGAGTGTGTGTGAAAGACAAACAGTGATAAAGGAGGAGAAAATGAGAACAAGGGAGACGCTTGTGCTGGTAAATATATAATGAGCTGCCCCGGGCCATGAGAAGTGTTTTTTACCGTAATGACACCGAGAGCGCTGCAGGTTGTGTGTTTGTGCGTGTGTGTGTGTGTGTGTGTGTGTTTAAAAGTGAAGCCTTTCTCTTCAAGTTCAGACTGAGTTCAGGCTCCTGCAGGTTTAAAGATGTGTGAATGTACAAATGTCAGAGCCTGATGTAAATGATGTTCAGCACGGGGGGGACGGTGCGTTCAGGGCCCTTTAGTCTCCACTTTACTGGTTAAACGTTCATAATATCTGAGCAAAGTGAGGTGCAAAGGGTTTCTCTTACTCTGTTAATTAATCAAAAATGAAAAAAAAAGTGTGTTTTGGGTGTAACATAAATAACTCTGCTGTGTCGGTGCACAAACAGACCAGCTACATCTTTCTGTGAAACTGCACTTCGTATGAAGCCACTTATGAAGGTGAAGATATCTGAACTTAAAGCAGCCATGCCTGCTGTGTTTCCAGGTGTTTTGTGTAAAATATGTGCATACGTGTGTGTGTGTGTTGGATGTGTGTGTACTCTTCGGCACAATGACCTCAAGCACTCATTGTCACGGAAACCTCTAGTTGATTACAACCTGTAATAACCATACGGCAGCGGTTTGAGGTAATGGAATAACATTACTGGTGCTGCTAACCAGTGAGAGAGTGTGTGTGTGTGTGTGTGCGTGTGTGTGTGTGAAGAGGGTTCTGACCCCATCATCACACCGACACCTTCATCCTTCAGCCTCTCTCAGGCTTTCGCTCTCCGTCGCCAATCAATTCTCATCGCCGCAGCGACCGAGGAATCCAATTAGAGCCGCCTCGTCACAAAAGGCGCCACACGTGTGCGAACACCTGTGTGTGTGTGTGTGTGTGTATGTGTGTGTCTAAGCTTTTACAGCGACCTTGAAAATTGTATCAGCAAGCAGAGAAGCAAAGTAGGAAAATGGATGGAGGGAGGAAAGATGGAGCTGGATCGATTTAATATCAGAAATGCATCAATTATGTCTGATTGAGCAGCCGATCGATCGATCAATCGATCGATCGATCACAAACAGCAGCACAGTGGCTTTGTAGGTGGGAAAAAGTGGAGAAGTCAGTTATAATTAGAGCTGATATGTGAGGAAAATTAAAAACCTCGGCGCTGCAGTGCAGGTCAGACAGCAGGCTGAAGTTTGATCATCACACACACACACACTCACTCACACACACACACACACACTCACACACACATTCACACTAAGCTGTAGCAGCCCTGCTTTTGAAGTCTGACTCGATTTTGTGACAGAGCTAAAAATCCCATTATCAAAGAGGAGAGAGTGGAGAGAAAAAAAGTGAAAGGCAGGAGAAAATAAAATGAAATTCTTCTGGTCTCCGAGCTCTCGACCGTCGCTGCTCTTCAGCAGTCTGACGAGGACGGCCTCTCTCAGCTTGTCCCCCCCCGGTTTGACACCGCAGCCTCTACATGCAGCTCACAGACGTTAGACGTGTTCGTAGGAGTCACTTCAGGCCGCTCTATTAAAGAAAAAGAAATGTTGTGCCCAGGAAACAGCACGCTACGAGGGCAGGACGAGGAAACATGATGCCAGCAAAGAGCAAATCTTTAAAATATAATGAACGTGTTTTATGAAGCGCTTCTGAACAAACAGACTTTAATTTTATCAAAGGTATTGATCCACGCTAACTTTCAGCCAACACTTTCTCCTTCTTTACACACTCATCGAAGCCGAGTCTCCACACGCAGCTGTTAAAATCACACCAGTCTGCAGCTGGTTATTTATTTTATTGCTCATCAATGATGTGATGATCGAGGCTTCAGGTGAGTTCACTTTTTGTGCAGTAAATGTCTGAACAAGCTGGGAACTTTTTTTAATGCCATTAT
>JBAJHX010000049.1:1202127-1212457 GCA_037176925.1 Amniataba percoides | reverse complement strand
CTCATCTACTTTGTTTCTTTCCTCCTTTTTGTCTTCGCACAGAACAGTCAGGTCGTTTAGTCTCTTTTTGAAATCAGTCGATTTATGTCGATTTTCTCCTCGATCATCAATCTGAAACTCTTTTCTGTTTAACATTTCACCACTTTTCTGTTTCCACTCTTTTATTCTCTTATCTCTCTTTTTCCCTCCTTTGGAAAATGATAAATACACAACCTTTTCTTCCGTCTTCCTTCCACTATGCCAAACAACCATTATTATCTACGTTTTACGTAATTTGAACACTTTATTTTGTGGAGCTGTTTGGTCTTTTATTGTGGAGAAAATGTTCTGAAAAAAGAAAATGAAAAAGTCTGACAGGTGTCCTAATTACAGGTAAATTTATGAGCGACTTAATAACTGAACAAACCCCTTCAGGTCATACAAGAAGCATTTTATTCTTCACAGGTTGGAAATTATTTCATTTTTTTTCCTCGACTCTAGTTTAGGAGGCAATTTTTCTACTTTAATTGCATTTGGTCACCTCCAGTGTAAAAGGAGCTGATCAGCCCGAACATCAGAAAAAGAGACCAACACGGCCAATTTGCAAAATCTGAACAGTTACTGTCTTTTTCATTGCAGCACCATTTTATAATAAAACTTTAACGTCCCTGAGGGTGTGATGATGCAAACAGCAATCAGTCCAGGTGAATATTAAATACAGAAATGAATCCGTACGACATCTACTGTTCACATCATATCATATCATATATATATATAAACCCAAATTTACATTAGCACCACTTTTATCATGAAGTCCAACAATTACAGGCCAAATCTGTTTAAAAAGCCAATAGCTGATGGAGTAAAAGTCCTCATATATCTAATGTGTGTGCAAAAAAATTTAGTTTTTTTTTCTTTTTCTCTAATAAAAATGCAAACCTCTCAGCACATTTATCAACAGCTCCTACCTTATGTGACTTCAGAAAAAACAGTAATTTGTAGTCCCACGAGTCTCTCTGTCTGCCGTTTAGTGAAATTAGAGCATAATATTACATAACCGCGTAACCGTAGCTAGAGAGGGACGGAGAGAGCAGCACTAATTTCACCGTCACCAGACTGTCTGGCTGCTGCTCGGTAATCTTTATGATTTTATTTCAGACGAGCAGGACGAACAAAAGAGGCTGAAACATGCAAACAACGAAACGTTCACAGTAAATCTATCAATCAACTCATTTCATCATTTAAAGGCAAATTTTTTGTGTTTTGGTTTCTATTTTTTATCAGAAGAAGATCTCTCGATTATCTGATTAGCTGGAAAACAAATTAGTAACCAATCAATCAATCAATCAATCAATCAGGCCACATCCACCACTTCAATTCACTTCACTTCACTTCACTGCAGTTGAAGAAAGTCAGTTAGAGAAGCTGGTGAATTAATTTATGTCTCTTTCTGTTACGTTGGTTCTTTGAGACAAACAGCAGGAGGCGTCACTTCTCTCGTCCTGTGCTGTTAAACTCTCGAAGAAGAAAAGAGCGTAACGAGACGCCACGATTAAATAGAGACGGTTCATCCTCAAACTGCGAAACACAAAGTAGGAAACAGGATGAAAACATCTCGCACAGATCTGATGTCGTTTCTTACTTTTCTATGTGAACCAAGCCTAAAATTATTTTGGGATATTTTGAGGTTATTTCGCTTTTTGTGCATTTTCACTCGAGTGTTTTTACCCAAATCAGATTCATCCCTTTGACCGATGGTGATGTTTCATTTCATGTCATTTTACTGACGGGACAGAAAAGACTGGTCGCTAATTGTTTGTTTTCACATGAATCTCTCAGGTGGAGCTAAATTTGTAAAATGTCGTCAGTCAGTGAGAAAAACAAGAGACGTCGATTTTATTTAGTCAGAAATAGACGGAGAGTTTTGTCATTGAGAAGCCAAAAGTCCACCAGGTGAGGACACTTTGAGTAATCTCTGTCTCACACAAACACAAACAGCGTTATTATAACCAATAATTAACTCTGCACACACACACTCATCCCACTGATCGACCTGCGGAGGACCTCTCGGCCTTCATTTCCTCCGTTCAGCGTTAATCAGATGGAGATTACAGAGGGACAACAAGAGGGGGTGTCACACTCGCACAGATGAGAGAGATGAACACAGAAACAAAGAAAAGGACGGCGGAAGGAAGCGAGGCGGGCGAGCGAGCGAGCAATAGACGGTGTGATGGAGAGAAAGTGGCCGCTGGTTGGATAATGACATGACGAGAGTCTTTGTAGTGTTCTTAACTGCTGGCTGACAGCCAGTTAGTCGGGGGGGAAACACTTCTGCTTATAACTGTGAAGGACTCCATTTATAGTCGAGTGCACCTCTCTCTGCCAATCTCTCCTTTCTTTCTGCCGCCTTCCTCTCTAATTCAGAGTGAAACAGTAAATTGTTAATCAGTGAACGTCAAGACGTCCTTCACATAACAAACAGCGACTGGAGGTTCAGAATAAAAACATAACCTGTCACATGAAGAAACAATCCTCGTGTAGATCTGTTCTCCTGATTGGGTGCAGGAATATGAACGGATCTGTGGTTGTGTACTGATGAAGCTGAATATCGGATTCTTGTATCTGTTTTCTGACACATGCTGGTTTATCTTCACTGCTCAGCTGCTCTCCTGAAGTTGCATCTTTCCGTTTTGATTAATTACTGCAAAGCAAACGTGCAGCTCGATCGACCAAACTAACAAACCACTGATCTGAATCCAGCAGATTGACACATCTCCTTTGTTATCAGTGCAGCTGTCGGTTGAAACAAATGCTCATTATGTATGAAGCCTTTGTGGTTAAAGGCAGCAGTGTTAGTTAATATAAGGAGACAGACCTTCAGTTAGCGACTGAAGAAATTTGAATTGATCCAAAACAAATCGCAGCACCGTTTAGTCTGTTGGCAGCGTTAGAAAGAAAAAAACCTGCTGTCTGCTGGTCTGGTTGCTTCTGTAGGTCGAATAGAGGCATCAGGATTAAACAGAGACTCATTCAGAATAAAACTTGCTTCATGATTTCCTCTGACGTTAAAGAAAATGCTCTTCAGGTGTGGACCACAAACTTTTGGACAAGCAGTTCTTTCTTTGTCACTTCGTTCAGGACCATCAGGTACACTTAATCTTCTTGTTTCATGACATCCTCTCATTCCTTATAGTTTCTTCTTTGATGCTGTAATAAACATCAGTATATAATATCTTTATAAAGAACAACCTCACTTTGTGCCATACTTTCTTCTACTCACCCTCTGTGGGAATAATGAAGGAATATCTTATCTTAAAATCAATTTCCTGTATCGAGTTAAACATATTTCTGCATGTTTGTCTACCTGAGCGAGTAAATCTGTGACTCAGGACCTTTATTTTATTTTATTTTACCTTCAATTTGTGCTCAGTTTAGTTTCCTCTAGCTGATTCTCCATTTCTCTGTGTGTCTTTCTCTTTCTGGCTTCCTCTTCCTCCTTCTTCAGTCTCAATTTTTTGTTTTTCCAGTATAAAATCATCATTTGCTGAAAAGGTATAACAGGAGATTTGCCGACATTTGCGTGGAGTTGTTACCGTTGCTCTAAAAAAAATGAACTGAGGTAAAATCTTTTCTCTCTTCTGTTGTTCCCAAAGCACCCAGAAAGAGGACAAAATGCAGTCCTGTCGATTAAAGTAGATCTTACTGATATTACGCGGCTAACTTTTCTCTCATAATCCACGACAGAACAGCCACCTCAGAGGAACCTGTCGTTACACGGCGGAAAAAAGATCACATTAACAGCACTTTAAATGAGTCATTTCACCATTTAAGTCTTTAATTTAAGCCTTAATTAGTTTAAGTGTTTCAGTCTATTAACGCAGCAGCAGATAGGAACAGAAGGATTCGGGGTCACTCCTCCGTTACCATGTTTGTTAAACTTTCCGTTTCACTGTAAGTCTCATCTGCAGAGGAAACGACGGCTGGGCTTCGCTGAAAATGAAGCTCTTAAAAAGCAATGCGGCAACACAAAGAGCTTCCTGTAGAGCAGAATAAACCCGACGTGGAGAACAAAAGAGAGAAAAGAAAGGAAAATTACAGAGAGAAAAGTAGTTGTGCTAATTTGAAAGAGAATGAGGTAAACAACTTTTATGAGCGGAGACAAAATAAAAAGAAGTTGATGAAGTTCTGCTGCAAACAGGAAAGTATGTGAGCGACTGCTGCAGCGAAAGTATGGAAATACAAAGAGAAAGAAGACAGAAAAACTAGGAAACAATGAAGATTAACATCTGATCTGAGCAGGATTTAACCACACTGAAGCGATTGCAGGTACCTTTTAGCTTTTTATTCGTTTAAAAGTCTGATTATCTTTATTTTCAGTAAGGGGTTTGCCTCATTTTCAGCAGTGCATTTATAAAAAAACATCACTTGCAAGACAAAGAGGGCAGACAAAGATCTTCATGATGTGTTTTCTGTTGTAAAATACTGACACCAAATCAAAAGTTTCTTAAAGTTCTTATATGTGAAAAACAGCAGGTAATAAATCTGATTTGATGTTTCAGAGACAAGCAACCTGTTGGGGCCACGCAAAGGACGACTGCTGCCTCTGAGAAGCAAAGACGGATCCACTTTAACATCGTTTGGGGGCCACAAAGCCTCTTGATGAGGCGAGCAGGTGGACAGCTGGATCAACAAATTGCATAAACCACATGCCGGCTTGTCAACATTGTTTTCTTTCTTCCTTTACGTTAACAAAGTTGTTTTTCATGTCTCTCTCTGACCAAACCGTCACCATCACAGCAGGGAAACATACAATGCTCATGCAAATCACTTCAACAGTTTTAAGGGCAAATAGTGAGATCCTGCAGATACAGTGATCAGTGTGAATCAGCGTCACATCTGCATAAAGTGCAACACTCATTAAAAAAGGAAAATCTGTTCGAATCTGTATGAACCTAAAAACAAAACTAGCAAATAAGAGCTTTCCTTTGTAGTGTCTTATTTGCATTTTGTATCATCCCAAAGACGTGAGACACAGAATCCTGAACGTACCTCTTTGTTTGCAAATGATAAATTTCATTTTACTTACACATTGATGTTTGGTACAAAAAAAAAAGAGAGAAGTCATTATAAGTTCTCGAGGGGGAAATATCCAAATTACTTTTTCTGTCACAAGCCGGCTACACAGCCCTGCTTGTTCAACCAAGATCAAACTAATGAAAAACAAAACAACTGTCTGAAAATCTAATGAATTCAACTTCTGTCTGACAGTGAGGAGGAAAACCATCTTTATGTGGTAAATTCAAACCACGATCAGGGTTCAGATGTAAAAGGAACAAATCTGAATTTCTCTGTTTGTCACTGCTATGCTTCCCAAAATGTCTTATTATTCATTTAAAAACTGCTTAAATTAAACACTAAACTGCCAGGTGAGAAATCAGAGAAAGCCTAAGTGAAGAGAAATTAAATAAATATTTGCAATAATTTCAGTATGTGGGCACTAAAGAGTACCAAACACAACAAATAAGATTAATTAAACAATAGCTACGTCTGAGGCTGCAGACGGCGACTCCCACTGCTCAGCTCGCCGAGCTAAATGAGGTCCGACTCTCAAACAAATTAATCAGGAAACATTTTGCTTGCAGGGCAGCGATAAGGCAGAAAATTACCTGATTCTCAACCCTCGTTTGTTTTTAGGTCGTTGTTTTCCACAAAGAAAGCCGAGTGTTTGTAAGATCTGCTGCAAGAGGAGAGAGTTTTCTACACTTTCTGAAACATTTACTGATTACTGATTGATCCTGGATATTGATCTTCATGTTATTGCTCGTTGTTGTTATTTCTATATATGGAAAGTTCAAAATGAAACCACCATCCACCTCATTATTTACCACCAGCTTCCTCATTATTCCTCCTTTGCTTGATCACTTCCTGTTACAGTGTGGAGGATCAATAAAAATAAAAGCACGCTCCAGTTTATCATAGTTTGTGTCTCATTTCTCCAGAAGTGACAGGATGTAAAAGACAACAATCAGATCTGCACACATGCACAAATACACACTCATTGTGTGTGTATGTGGGATGTGTGTGTGCATCAGTGTGTTTGTTGGGCGGGTCGCCTCGAGGCCACGTGTTTGAAGTCTATTAAAAATGCATCGAGGAGGGCGACACTCAGCACTTCTCCTTGATTGTATTGATTTCCTGAGCAGGCGGTTCGGACTAATATCTGATGGTATTAATGCTGGTTAAATATTCATGATGGCTATCACTTCACACAGCCAAAGAGCCGTTACTCACTTTCCAATGGAGACACTGAGGCCTGCAGACAATCAGCATGTAGCGCTGACCCAAAGGATCATTTCAGCCTTTGTGCGACATTTGTCAATGATTTAAGTTTTCAGTGTTTAAAATATTTCAGTTTGGACGATGAACAGCGTCCTCGCTCGATCGAGACTTACAGTCGATGTCTCTGTGAGGCAAAGTGGTGCTTTGAGCTAAATGCTAATGTTAGCATTATCTGAACACGCTCACAGAGACGATGCTGAGATGTTGATCCTGATCTCTATTTTTTTTTTATATTTCAGTCTGGACCCATATTGCTTGCTGCTGGTTAAAACAACCACACTGGTCACATGTTTAGTCTTTTAACGGAACAAACTTTAAGACAACCCAACAACAGTCTGGCTTTAAAGTGTTTACACATTATAATGTAATGCTCCACTGAATAAATCGCAGTATTCTGCAGTGCTGATTTGCATTTTGCTATCACTTCTTGCAGCATCATTACAGAGGAGAGACGTCTTATGTCTGAAGTATTTGACTCCATTTGGTGAAGACTTTTAAGAGCGTCTGAACTATGAAGTTTATCGCTGTGAGAAGCAGATCCTTTCCTTTTCTCAGCTAATTAGCTGGAGTTGACAGGTTTTTCGCTGGCTGGCTGTTTGTCCACTCGCTGAGCTGACACTGGCTCCAGGGAAGCTGCTCAAAACTCCTCAGATGAAGGATCATGAATTAAATCCAAACTTTCATAGATGTGAGGTTGCATAAAGCACAGACTGGACTTTTAAAATAAATTAATGTGGCATCTTTGATATCACGAACAGCTTCCTGAAGAGAGGATTTGAGTTATTTTTTACATTTTAAGACAATATGAGGACCTTCAGTGCACTCAGAGAAAAACACTGATATCACTTTGTCGAGGTTTTACACATTTTTGTTGATGATGTTTTGTTTTACATAAGTAATTAAACTTTTAATCTGGTCAATGCCTCTTAAATCCAACTGTGTTTTTATATACCTGTATATACTTTTCAACACACTTTACTACCTTACAGTTCATTATGTGCAATGAACATGATCAGTGAAGGTGAACTAACGGCAAAAAATTAAATAGAAAAGAAAAATAATAATAATGTGAAAGGACGGATGCTTTTTAACACAAATATTTCTTAACAATAGATTTTGCCAGGAAGATTTATGAACTCATTTGATTAATCAGTAACATCTAAAAAATAAATTAATGAAATTACACATTGGCCTCCATGTTTTTATCCAAAGAAGTAATATTTCTTATTTTGACTTTAATGATCATGAATAAACAATAATGAATAACTCGTCTAATCTGTGTGATGTGATAGAGAAGGTGGATATCAATGATCTGGTAGATTTCTGTCATGTTGCCTTTTTTATAATATATATAATAACAAAAGCACCAATTAGACTTTTCATTATCAGCTAATTAAGAAGACTGAGACTGACAATAAACTGAATCAAATACAAAAATGTGTATATTTTGCTTAAACACATTCTTTATAATTTAGCTAATCTTTCTGAAAGTTAAGTTGAGTGTCTGTAGATGAATATAATTATTTATAACAAAACAAAATGTTTAGGTGGGATGTTTGCAGCCCGGTCGCAGGTTTTTCCAGGTCTCCTCTGCTTGTTCTGCTCAGCTCCATCTCATTTTTCCGACCACTTAATGCTGCAACAATCTGCCACCAGAAGTCACATTTCTGTAACCTTTCTTTTATCTGGGGAAGTCTGCTGCTCTCACCGCGAGGCATCTCTTTTCTGTCGTTCGGGGGCGACCGAATGGATCCTGACAGTGTTATATTCTCTGTGCCGGGCCGCTCCGAGTGCTCTTTGCACATTTATCATCTCACTATCCTCACACAGAAATCTGGAGACGCTTGTCACAGCTGGAGGCACACTTATTGTCCCTGCAGCAGCCGTCGCTTGTACAACACACCGCATCAGCCGCCAGAACGCAAAGCATGCTGCCGGTTACCTGAGCTTTTTTTGATAAAATGGTAGCGTCATTTCCCAGCAGTCGGTCAAAATTAAATGCATCATTGGGAAAGTCTCATAAATGACTCACAGCTTGTGAACATTGGTGGAAAGTTCCGACTTATTTTAAACTTTTCAGAACAAAAAACATCTTCATTTCTATCAACCAAGAACTGAAATGCATGTAAAAAAGTAAACATCCTTTATGAAATCGTTTTAATTGAACTCTTGGATGTTAATAACGACATCTTAACTCATCTTCTACAGGAATTTATCCAACACAGGAAGTGAAGCAGAACAACACAGCCAGATCAGATTCCTCCAACATCAGCATCCATCAGCAGAAACTCCTGTTTGTGATGGGACAGATGGAAGAGGCTCAAAAATCACAACTTCTCCAGATGAAAAAAAGAGAAGACTGAGGCTGTTTAATCGAAAATCTGTGGTTCAGTGACCAAATCTCTAAACAGCAAAATATGAAACATTATTTTCAGCTTCGGTTGCTAACAGTCGCTAACAGTATGCTCCCACATTTAACATGCTGTAACTGTATACCTACATGAATATGCATGCTGTGAATGAATGTTAATGTGTTTACATTAGCATCGACTTAAAACCCTGCAACAGAATAGCAATTAGAGACTGAATGCTGCATTTGTTTTTCTCGATCAAAAAAAGGACTCTTCTGGTTATAATGAGCATTTTAACTTTATCAAGTTGCTCGAGTGGTTTTAAACTCATCGACTAACTGAGAAATAAATAATTTTATATTAATCTTAGTGTTTCATGACAAAATCAGCAAATCTCATCTGAGGACGCCGCTTGTTTTTAAGGTCACAGATGAACATGTCGAGCTCAGATTTTTCCATCTTTCTCTCACTTTCACCTCGATAACTTTATTTTTCTTGCCGGTTTTTCAGTCCAGTTTAGACGAGTTATCTGTGTTTACATTTTCTTTGGTTTGCAGAACATCACACACACACAAACACACAGACTTTTCTTTGAAAGCGTGCAGTGTCACACACTCACAGCTTAATTAATCCGCTCTTTTGACACAGTACATGTGGCTCACCCAATGGGTAACGACACGCACACACAAACACACACACACACGTATAAACACACACACACGTATAAACACACACGTGGAGCAGATGGTTGCTCTCCTGGATACTTAGCATGCTATCGCTGCCTTTTCAAAACACAGACGTTAAACACGTTCGAGATAATAACTCAGCTACTGATGAGATGCCAGATCAGATTACACACACACATGCTCTCATGGACATGAATGTGCTCACACACACACACATAAAAAATTCCAGTTGTCTAGTTGCTAATTAAGACTGCTCAGTTTGCATCACAGCTGCTGAGTGTGTGTTTGTGTGTGTGTGTTTGTACAAAATGAACTTAATGACTTATCGTCCATATGAACCAGTGGATAAAAAACACGTAGCTGCTTCTCCTCTGAATTTTAAATCTGGATGAAGATCACACACTGACCAACGCTGGATAAAGTTAAAAAGAAAAATGTCTCACTTATTGGGTGTGAAGTTAAAAAAATAGATGAATATATTAAAAATAATTATTCCATTATGTATTATTTTATTTTCAAAACTGAATTTATCCAAAGTATCAGCCTCAGATATCCAGTTATGGGCACGTATATCCATCTGATAACAAATCATGAGATGTTTGTGAAGCCTCCCATGTTTCCGTTTTCATTTGCTGCTGCAGCCGTTAATGGAAATTTAACACTTTTCCACAAACCAGCAGGTTTCTATTGTGACAAGACTGAAACAATCATCAGGTTAATTTAACTGCACATTCATACAGGTGCTCTGAAGTATTTTGGCTCATTAGATGTTTCCTCAGGCTGAAGTTTGATGGAAACGTGCTGAGAAGATTCCCAAATTCAGCGTACCAATAAAAATGTTAAGAGGGGGATATTTGGGCTGTTTGTTAATACTTTTGTCTTTAAAAATGTCCACCATGCTGATGTTTGGTGTCTTCAGTTTATAAAGTGTCCCCCTAATTTATTTTTTCCTCCATCTTAACCCAGAAATAAGAC
>JBAJHX010000049.1:1185087-1200439 GCA_037176925.1 Amniataba percoides | reverse complement strand
TGGAGATGATGAGTGAGACGTTTCAGGTTTTATATTAACAATAAACAAACGTATCGGCATCGACGGAGAGATAAAAATCGATAGAAATGATCAACTGTGTCTAAAGCATTGCGAGTTTTTATGTTTCCTCTCTTTTTAACAGTCAGCCTGATTTTCTGTTAGATGTGAAACATTCAAGCAGACTGTTGAATCTCATCCTTTAACTAGCGCAGCTTCATGAATACTTTAAGGCCGCTGTTACTGATGCACAGCACATGTAGAGTCCTATATGTACATATACATATACACACACACACACACAGTCTGCATCGAGCTTGTGAATAATTCAATAACACGCAGTGTGTTTGACAGCTTCATTAAAGCAGTTTGGTCGGTTAGATGATATCAGGCTGGCTGGAGGCTCGAACTCTCGTCCAAATTTCCTCAGAATGGAAAAGGTGAAGCGACAGAAAGAAAAGATGAGAAAACAGATTATATACTGTCCTGTGATGTACTTAAAGTCCTAATTTTACACATTATCGGATAATGTTTATCGCCACAGGTATGAAAACTAAAGAAAAATGGCTTCCTGCTGTGTGTCGTTAGTTTCATGAATATGAGCAGGACGGTGGGAGTCGTGTGAAAAATCGCAGCTGAGAGGAGACGGTTTCAACTTCCAAAAATATAGTTTCATAATCCCAAATTCTCGCTTGCTTTTATCAAGTAGATTGTGCTCTGTTAAAAAAAACAACAAGAAGATGATTCATGGAAAGCAAAGTGCTGCACACTGTCATTAAGCTTAATTGCCTACAAGTATTGTCGAATAAAGCGTTTCGCCCCGACTCCAGTGAGTTTGTGTCTTTGAGGGCTCGGCTCAGTTTACCACCTCCAGGCTCAGTTTAAACTTCTGACCTTTAATTACTGTTCCTAATTCAAACCTATTATATCTTTAATATCATGTTAAATATGGATCTTTGCTCCAGGTTTGCGAAAACAAGCGCAGTCTCTAAAAACAAGTCGAGTTTAAAAAAATCAGGAGTGCCGGCTCTTAAACTCCGTCGGGGTCAGAGGTCAAGAGCTTCAGAAAAAAACCCTCAGTCCTTTCAGTCAGGAGAGGTTGTTTGTCCTTGGCTTTCTTTGTGTTTAATATGTAGAGGCTTTCTCCCACACTGCACATAACTCATCCAGACAGATTTATGAGTTTCAGTGAGCCCGAGGCCGCCGAGCACAGAGGCCTGATCCACTGATCCAAGAAAAACAAATATCAAAAATGAAGTCACGATATAAAATATGAATACATTAACCCAATGGCACACATACAGGGATGGAAAAGGAGGCAGAGAGAGTGTAACATGACAGTCAGGACACATTCAATCGATTAGCAGCATTTTTGGTAATAAATCAAAAAGTTATTAAGTCATTTATTAAGTAAAAAGTTCAGTATTCTCATGTTCAAGTCTCTCAAATGTGAGAAATTTCTATTTTTTCTTTCACATCATTATGATCTGAATATATTTGGGATTTGGGAAGAATTCATGAAGATCACTTTTTATGATTTTTTGACACAAATAAGGTTAAATATCGAAAAAAAAAATCACATAAATAGTTGGAGCCTTGAAGTTTTACTTCTATGAGACTTGATTGTGATTTAAATTGGTCTCCACTGAATTTTACTGCGACAGTTCATGTTTTCACTTGTTCTTTAATAATAAAAGAACCAGTTAAACACTTAAATAAATGTTTGCATTCAAGTGAAGAATCATCTGCAAAGCCTGAATCAAAGCCGTGTGTTTATTTGTGTAATTGTTCAGTGGATGTAGAGAAGAAGTGAGGACGAATGGACGAAGACAAAGAAAGTGAGAGGAGAAACTAGATGAGAAGAGATGCAGAAAGAACCGATTGTTCTTCCAGCAGAGCCGCTATCGATTGTTCTTCCCGGCAGAGACGTCCATATCATCGGAGAAAACGCTCGGCGGCGTGACCTATTTACGGCTGCTATAATTACACACACAGAGATAACACACAATCACACACGCAAACACGCAGCAGGAGGGGGAATCACATGCATGCAGCCAAGGTATGCAATCACACACACACACACACACACACACACACACACACACACACACAGAAGGAACTGCAAACAAACAAACTGCAAATTAACTGCTGATGAGATCAAATTACAAACACGTTCCTAAATTACACAGTAATCTCCGCTGTCTGCAGCACAGTCCTGCTCCGCACCTCGTTAAGTTATAAACGTAAACACCATAGGCTGATCGCTTTATTCTGTTACCGAGCAAACGTCTGTTTCGCTCTGAAAGTCGGAGAACATGAAGCGTTTGAGTCCTTCAGCAAACTGTTATAGATGCAAACTTTCAGTCTAAGTGCTCCTATCATTGTTTTTTACTGATGCAGGTGAATATTTCCATCAAAATGCTTTAAAACACACTCTACGCCGACGACACAACTGTTTCTATGGCATCACGCACTGCACATCCACCATGATAAAAATGTGTTTTCTTTTACTGAAGCCATCAGGATTTTTCTGTTTTAATCTTGCTTTTTGATTTTCCTTTTTCACATTCACAGGAACTCACAGATGCTTTGATGCATTAAACAAAACCAACAGAAACATCAAAGACAGAAAAAAACAGCTGCAAGTGATGATTTTCTTTTCTAGTTTAACAAATCTGAAACTGTGTTGTAAAGAATCTTTATCCTCTATGGGACAATCTAGTTTATTTTATTTGCTTCTGGAAAAATTTTAATTATTATTATTACAAGCGCTTGCAGCCATCACTGGTCTCCGTACTGTTCATCGTGACAAAATGAACCTCTCAATCGTGTCTGCTATTCATCAGCAAGAATAAATATGAAAGGCAAATGACAATAAATCAGTGTTCAAAGATTAACGCTAACAGCTGATTTTATCCATACAACAACAGCGTTTCCATTATGACCGGCTGCATGTTCATTTATTATTCTACCAATGAATAAGTTATGATTCATGTTACTGCAAACTGCATGCAGAATGGCAGAGGAAAATAAACTGCACAAACAAATTTACATTTAATTAATATTTCAGTAAGCGAAGCCATGACGACAGAGGCTTTTATTCTGAAAAAAAAGCCCATTTCTATTATTATTAATGATTTATTGTACTTTATCTTATCGTGAACCATTTTTGTACCATTATTAAGAAAAGCGCTTTGGTTAAAAATCTAGAAAACTAAATATGATATTAACACGCTTCATGAAACTTCTGATAAGCTCAATCACATATTATTCACAGAAAATGTGGTAGGAATAAGATGAAAGGTTTAAGAAGACCTTTGATCAACTAATGAATATTTCACATTTTCTACTATGACTTAAAAATTCAAAATACCTTCAGCAGTATTGAAATAAGGTGGATTTACGAGAAAGGACGTGACTCTGATAGCGTTGATGCGTTGGAGTCACAGGAAGTGCAAAACCTGCTGGAGGGAGCATTAAATAACCACATCACCTCAGATTATATCTCATATCTTTCTATCTGTGAAAGAAAGTACAATCACGTTTTACTCCAATATAAACAAAACGACTCTGTTCTTTCTCCGCTCTTTAACAGGAGGATGTGGGTTTTTTAAGTAAAAGACATAAAAGAGATTCTTCATATTTATTTTCTGTCTGTCTTCAGGGTGACAGAAGAGCAAAAGCAACAGAGATTAAAACTGACCTTTTGTAGTTTAAATGGTGAATCATTCGTATGGCAGCGAGCGAAGCGTGAATCATCTGCAGGAGCCACGACTCCGACCTCCGACCTTTACGCCGCTGAGTCACGTACAGTACGGCTGGCTTTTATTTTAACATCAGAAAGGAGGACTCGGAGGGAGCAGCCTCTTTTTTAACATCCATATCTTTCCAATTATCGACCAAGAGGAGATGCCAACACTCGAAGCTTCACTGAATCACTTCATCTTTAAGTTTACCTTCTCAGCTCGCCCAGGATTTATGTGCAATAAACACAAATACTCTATCTGGATCAGGAAATGCAGAGATGTTAGTATATTATTTTCAGAATAAACACAGACACAGATTACATGTTCATATCAGGTTTAAGTGACAAGTCAGCAGCCCAAAACAGCAGCAGATACGTTGTGTTGTACAAAATGTGCACACATTGTGCAGAATATTTGCTAAAATGTGCATGCAGTTACTAAAAATCAGGGTTTTTTAAATCATAAAGTGTCAACCAAAAAAACGATGCCTCTGTTTTTCAGGTTCAGTTGCAAACACGCTGCTTCCTTCTGTCTTCAGGAAAGCTGAAAACATTTTGACAGACTCAAACTTCCCACATCGAGTACCCATAAGCAGGACTTTAAAACTAACTAAGCCAACACTAACAACGCGAGCTAAAACCAGCTTTGAGACAAATGCAACATCGAATAAAGATGCTAAAAATATTCAATAACTACTCTTATTCAGTGTAACGTCACAAAAATCACGACCTGTTGGCACTTTGAAGGAAACAAAAGGCTTTTGGATCATTTTGGGGAATACTTATTGGGAAAAATATTCAATAACTTCACTTATACAGTGTTGATTTTTATTAGACGTGTTCCGGTGACAAGATGTGATTAAATCATAAAACTATGAATTCAGAAAGATTTAAGTAGAAAACATGCACATGCAGATTCGTGTGCATCAGTGTTATTTGGAATTTAGGGTCTAATATCTTCCATATTTTTTATTTTCAGAACTAGAGAAGGTTTAGGAAGTGACGTCTGGATGCAGATCTGCATGAAGACAAACACAACCTCACGTAAAAATAAAAGCATGTCGCAGATTATTTTATTGGAAGCAAACAAAGTTAGAAAATCTCACAAAGGACGTCACGCATCCTCACACAAACAGGAGCGAAAGTGTAAAATGTAAAGATTCACAGCTGAGTGTGTCGATGTGTTAATATAATTTAATAAGGAGGATAAAATAATCCCTCTGCAGGCCCATCAAGCTCAGATAACAGCGAGTGATTCACACAGGACGAACAGTTGGAGGGTCTGTGATCGCTGATGAGAAAAACATCATGGAAAGACCTGTGTGTGTTTATTCCTGGTCGATCCTCGAGCAAGGAGAACACACTGACTCACCGGCCGATGACACACACACACACACACACACACACACACACACACACACACACACACACAGATGTGAGAGCTGAAGATAGAGACATAAAAGTGTGATGTGAGGAATCAAAGTGAGGAGAGCATCCAGTGAGTCATTCTCAGGGAAACTTTCAGATCATCCCTCGGAAGTGTGTGTGTGTGTGTGTGTGTGTGTGTGTGTGTGTGTGTAGTTGTGTACCTATCCATCACTGGACTTCAACGTCGGTACACACACTCACCAACAGGGGACTTCATTTATTCTCAATTAAAGTGGACGTGATTATTTTTGTAATTTTTCAATCACAGAGAAATGTTTGTATCTTGATAACTT
Source organism: Amniataba percoides (assembly GCA_037176925.1). Taxonomy (NCBI): domain Eukaryota; kingdom Metazoa; phylum Chordata; class Actinopteri; order Centrarchiformes; family Terapontidae; genus Amniataba; species Amniataba percoides. Next base: position 1,194,976 of record JBAJHX010000049.1, on the reverse strand, counting down.
TACGGTTAATTATCCATTTTGGAAAGAAACAAAAAGTTTCTGCAGTAAACAAACACTCATGAGGTTAAATAAAGAGTCCGGACAGTCAAACTTTCCTGTCTTGCCTTTTTTTTACTTGATTTTTTTCTAATTTAAGACTTGATTTGGAGTTTAAGCATGACGAACAATGACCCACTTTTGCAAAATAAACACATCTGAGTGTTTTTAAATCAGAAAAACAGATAAACTTCATGTGTTTTTTGTGTCTTTGTGTGTCCTTTATGTGTTTTTCTGTGTGTGTGTGTATGTACTTTAATCGGTTTGTGACGTCTTTCAGCACAAGAGAAAGCCGAGTTAATCTAATCAATGAAAAGCATAAGAAGCTGTGTGTGTGTGTCTGTGTGTGTGTGTGTGTGTGTGTGTGTGTGTGTCGTACAGCTCTCCTATCTCTCCAAGCAGTAATTGTCTCATAATTATTATTCATCATAGACTCTTTGATCGTGGAAGTCTCTACTGATATTAATATTATCATGTACTGGAGGGAGAGAAGGATAAAAAGAGAAAGAAAGAGAGATGAGGAACAGAAGAAGAAAGAAGGAAGCAATCGAACAAAAACTTGAAAGACAGAAGCCCTCGGAAAGTTTAAAATAGAGAGCGAGTAAGTAGGCTAAAGAAAGTGCGACGGACGGGGAAGTTAGAAAGACGATGACGACGGTCGCTGAGAGACATAAAGCGACAACACCGCTTAAAGAAAGAGGAAAAAGCACATAAACAGGTAGATTTAAGTGAAAGAAAGGACTAAATATGTCCGACGTGTGGCATTTAAATGTTCGTTTCACAAAGCTCCCATCACGAGCGAAGGCTGACACGTTATCGATTGTTTGAAGGAGACGACTGTCGGTCAGTGTTCGTTTCATGTTTGTGTTGCTTTTGTTCATCCAGTCCAATAAAATCTCAGAGAGGAGCAGGAAGGAGAGGGAATCGGATGTAAAGATGAAGAGTTAAAGGTCAGAAAGAGGGAAAATAATAGAGCTGAACAGAGAGAAAGAGAGTCGGATATGGAGAGGAAGTTCACCTGTTTCTCGCTCCATTAGAAAACATGGATGCCGCACGTCGTTCTCGTGATAAATGACCAGCGATATTACGCTGATGCGAAGATTTGAATCACGGTAAAGAGACAGTTTTAGAGTTTTTTGCGCTCTGTGATTTGCTCCTCAGGGAGAGCGAGTGCAGCCCGGAGGAAAACCGGCGCAGCAACGACATATTTCAGCCAGCGATCGTATTTCCAGGCCTCCACGGGGGCGGCTCTGCTTGAATTATCAGTTTGGATGTTAAATCTGGAGGAGGAGGACGGCGTCTCCCCCAGAGACGCAGGACGGCGATGCTGACGTCGTTTCATCGTTCATGCTCGAGTCTGTAATTTCTGCTCTCCTGCTGTTTCGAATAAGAAGCAGGTTTGAACTTTTTAAAGGCTGAAGGCACAAATGAATCCTGTTTCTGTCTTGTGCTCCATAAATTCAAGTTTTAAGCCAAAAGTTTGTGAATCATCTGCAAGGAGTCAATCAGGTCAACTCGTAATGCAATGAAACATCATCGGGCTCCTCAAAGGCAGATAAATAAGATAAATCTTTACTAATATCACCACGTGTTAAAGCACCTCAAGACAGGCAGGCAAATACAGGAATAAGATATAACATTAAAAATATAGGAGGGAAAAAATGATATTACACAGGAGGAAAATAAAACTGCACACAATAAATAAAGACAATAAATGTTTCATGTAAAATAATGAACTGAGATTGCAGGTTTTATGTTTGAGCTGAAATGTTAAATGTTTCACTGCTTTGTGTTGAAAGTTTCTCATTAATTCACCAGGACTGTTTTTTCACTTGAGTATAAAAGCCAGCAGCCGTGGGAATAAAAAAGAATAGAGTGTGTAAAAATGTCCGACGCAGTAATAACACGGTCAGCTGAGCATAAACAACAACAAACGACAGGAAACGAGCTCAGCTTTCTTTGGGACAACGATCACGTTTCCATCATTATAATGGAAAACGCTCCAGACGTTTTTCCAGCTTTTCAAGGTGTCCGAAAAAGAAGTTTTCTGCTTCACTGCCGCGGTTTCTCCAGGGAAGGACGAGGTGATGAGGACAAACGAGAGAAACTCTGCAAAGTTAAGTGGAAAAATATTCCAAAGACAAGAAAAACTAAAGGTGCTTGAACACCTTCGTCAGAGTTGTGGAGTGGCGACTTGGAAAGCTCATTATGGGAGAAATATTCAGTATGACAGCAATAAAAACGAAGTGTATGTTCACAGTTTAACTTTATGTGTTATTGGGTCATTTATTCAGTAACTGAGCATCACTTTAAGTGTTATTATTCACTTTGGTTTCAACAGAAATGTGGTCGCAATCAGTTTGTTTTTCTCAGCTGACACAACAGCTACTGCCTATGCTTCAAGGAAAAACTAAAAAACTTCAGTTTCAACTTCAAGTTTAGTCACCTTTTCTTGGACTTAGAAAAGCAAACGTCACAATGCCACAGGTTAGAAAGCACTTGTTCCTCTGAAATGCAGTAAAAGTGTAAAATAACACAGATCTCACATGAGTTAAACGATAAATTTCCAACGCAGATCAATAAACGCAGCGGCTCGTTTGGATGCAACGTTGAGGTCAAACGCGTCCGTCGGTTGTTTCTGCCGCGGCGTTAATATCGAGGTGTGTTTACTGTCTGACTCCTGCACAGATGCTGCGGAGGAAACGGATGAAACAAACGATGTAGAAAATTGAAAAGGATCGGGAATATCCGATGACTGATTCTCCGGGAGGACGCGTCGCTTTTCTTCACGCCTTCGCTCGCCGATTGGTCGAGAGCGAACCACTTCCCCTTCATCTCCTCTGTTCTGCACTAATCAGATGGAGATTACACACACACACACATTTAACCAACACTGGTGTAGTCTCTGAAGAAATCTCCCACAATTCAATTTTCCGTGCTGGCGTGTGTGTGTGTGTGTGTGTGAGTGTGTGTGCATATTTTTATACGTGAGGACGATCTGTAAGTGTGTTTGCAGAAGATAAAGAGGCTGAAAAAGAGAAAGTGTCGAGCAGAGATCTTTGGGGAGGAGAAGCTCTCCCGTCGTCCTGATGCCTAATCATGATCATCGGTTCACACACACACACACACACACACACACACACACACACACACAGTCTGAGTGTTTCCTCTCTGCTGCTGCATATTAAACACATGATGAAACAGGAGGAGCGGCGGCGGCCTGCAGGGAGCGACCGAAGACACCGACAGGACGACAAGTCGAGAATATCACGGATATGAAGTCTTCACATAACTCCACAGTTTATAACACACATTATTTTATTTTATGTTGTTTTATTCTGTCGTATTTTATTGTACTTTTTATGTGGCTGGTTTCTGTGACAACTTCATTTTCTTTCAGGAATCAAGAAAGACATCTATCTATCTATCTGATGAGCTGATTTTTACTGTACGTCTTTTAATGACGCCTGTTTTGTGCACCATGTTGCTGTTTTTATATCATATTTCTTGGTCAATATTGTAAATGTGTCCTTACAAGCTACTTTTATTGTTTTCCTTTTACCGTTGGAGTATTTTTCTTTTATATATGCCAAACTATACCACATCTCTGTGTTATATTGTGTTGTAAAAGTAGTTCTTGAAGGCACTAAATGTCTTTTTTTTGTGTTGCAGTAGTTGCTCTTGCACCACAGATGATCTTAACAATAAACCTGAAAACATCCCATCACACACAAGGTCGGTCATCTTAAAATAAAACTCACTCAGCTGCTCTCTGAAGATCCGTGCGACTCTCAGAATAAGCGACGCCGTCCCACTTTCTGGATGTTTTTGGGATATTAGTGTGACAGTCTCGCAATTCACTTTTCAGATTTCGTGCGCTGCATCGTTCCCGTCGGCTCGAGCTAAACAAATAAATTGAACTTAGGAAAGTGAATGCCAGTAACCTTGAAACAATAATCTAAAGCAAATGGTGCTTGACAGGATTATTTTTTCTTAGATAAGAGGAAAAAAAACAAAACAAAATGTAATCATCCTAAAATAAAATGCAGTCTCAGAGTGTTTTCTCACCTTCTCTCTGTCTCGCTGCAGATCTGAACACACGAGCCACTTTATAAAGTCAAATGTGGTTTTCCACCCTTCTTTAAGCTCTTATTTCACGCTGCTGCAATACAGTACGGGATCTCCTTTTTCTGTATGGTCGCAGGAATATTGCATCTTTTGTCTGTGCACTGCGGCTCTGACCCTCACAATCCTCTTACAGCTCTTCTTCTTGGACACTTGTGACTGTGGGTGATGCAGGAATTGCAGCTTATTGCGGCTTACGCTGCCATTGTGAGTCACTCTGGATAAGTTAGCTAAATGACTCAACTGCACGGCTTCACCAGGTCACTTTATTTTGTAAAATGGCTGCATAGAGGTTTGGAATAAAGGAAGACAAGAGGAGGAGGAGAGCGTGAACTTAAAAAAAAATCTGGATTTATAATTCAACAGTTTATCATCACAGGACATTTAACAATAAAACAGTTTGGATGGATGTTCACCATCTCTGAAGAAAACAGCATGTGTGTGAAATCAAGATAACTCCTGTTTGCTTTGGAAACAATGTGAGTGTGTTTTCTGTGTTTCTGTGATGTGAATGTAAATCAAGCACGGTCCGCACATGCCCCCACTTCAGAAAAAGAGATCCAATCAGGCAGAACAACACTTGTGCAGCTAAACTATTAGCCTGCAGAGTCATTAACAAATTCATGACTAAATTCATTTTGCAGAGGAAATAAACTCTCCATCTCTCTCTGTGCCAACTCCAGTAACGGCTCTTTTTTAGTATATTTTTGCATGAGCATCCTTTAAAAGTAAAAAAAAAGTCACATGAGGTCTTCTTCTTTAAATCTTTCCACCAACAAATCACCATGTTGAGCGTCACGATTCAGCATTTATCAATCACTAATATTTCCTCGCTAAGTTTTTCAGCTGTTTGACCTGTTTAACATTTAACATTCACCTGCTGGTCATTTGTAATCGTTCCACGCACACAATCGCATAACTTAGAGACTTAGCGCCTTAAAAATCCCCTTTACAGACGACCTACCTGAGCGTCTTCGGGGAAGCGGGGAGTCCTCAGGTGGAGTCGAGCTTTTATATCTCATTCATATTCCAGTCACATCAGCGGCCTCGGGGCAGGATGACAAGCTAACAAGGGCAGCCTCCTACCTGCAGGAGAGAGGAGACGGAGGAGGAGGAAGGAGTGCAGGGATGGAGAGGAGACAGAAAGAAATGTCAACACGTTGCATCATTAATCCATTAGCATTCATAAAGCGTCGTTCTTTCTGTCGAATGTCCCTCCTGTCTTGTTTTTTTTTTCTTTTTTTGCGAATAACATTCAGGCATCTGTCCTTCAAAATCAGCGAGTTTTGACTTCAGCTGCTGACATTCACTCCAACAATCATACGCCGAAAAAAATCTATCAGAGAAGAAGAATCAAGGCCGTTTGAAAAGAAAAAAGAAAAAGACTTGTTTTGAGTAAGTGGCATGACTCTCGCTTTTTTCACAGCTTGAAAATCTTTCTTCCTTACGTTCCTCATCACTCTGTCCACCTACGCACGCTAACCTGCAGCTGATTGTTCATGTTTTGCTCTCTTGGGTTTCTCTAGAGGCATTCTGGGAAATGCCAAACTGCGAAGCTGATGAGGAAGGTTGAGGGAAAGCAGGTAACAACAACAAAAAAATAAAATAAAATAAATTAGAACATTTGTTCACAGAAAAACTGCTGGAACAGGGCGAACATCGCTGACTTTGTGCCAACAAGAAGCCCGAAGGTGAAGTTTTTCTGCAAGTTTGATGTCGGAGCGGTGTGGGTGTAGTGTAGGTGCCTGCTCGTCTTTCTGAGGAAGAGTTACATCACTTTCCATGCATTGGAAAATACATACACATATAAATGTCCACACGTTATTTCTCTGTATTTTTTTATTTGCAGAAATCCCATTTTCTAAATTTATTAACTTGAATTGGCTCCAAGCCTGCCTGCAGGAAGGTACGTCTGTGTGTTTTAGTTAATTTAGTTAGAGTGAGAGATAAAAGTAAGGTAATTAAACAAGGTGATAAAAATGCCGCCACAACAAAAGGACACAGCAGAAACACAATTTGTGCAGCAGAGATAAATGAAGAGCGAGGCGAGTAATAACTTCAAAACAAAACATAAAAATAGTCCCGACGATAAGCTGCAACCGAATTACGCGACAAAATCTAAATGACTATAAAACACAACATGATGGACGATGGCGGAGAAACAACAGCGTTCATGAAAAAGAAGCAGAGACGAGCACAAAGTGGAAGTGAGTCGGAGGAAGAGACACTGGGGAAACAAAACGCTTTTTTTCTGCAGACACGAGAAAGTGGGGGAATTTAGCAACGACAGGAAGCAGAATCAAATAAACAGGAGGCGACTCGGGAGGGCAGGATGTTCGGAAACTTCCAGCAAATCTAATTTGAAGATGCACGTCCAAAAAAAAGTAGCAGAAGTAAAAAATGAACAGTGATTTTTCAGCGTTTGCTTCGGACATCAGATGTTACACACAAACGAGTTTATTTTCTCTCAATCACACACACACACACTGTCCTGCTGCTATTAACACTCATGACGGCAACAAATGTGGATTCATCCGCCGCTAAAAATAGTCCTCAACAAATGCACTTTTTAAAACATTTGCTAAAAACCAGGAGGTCCGGCTGAACTTTGCAGAGTGTTTGTGAGCCTTTTTTAAATATTTACACCTTCACGAGGAATCGATTTGTAAATTAAATCAGTAAATTAAATACAGAATAATTCCAGTGTCACATGAAAGACAAATGCACTTTTCTAGCACAACATAAGTCGAACTCTGCAGCCTTTTCAACATTTGTCTTCATTTGATTTGTGCGAGCACAGATTAAGATTATGTTGAAAAAGCAGGGTTTACGTGAGGTTAAGCGTCCACCTTTCTGTGTGACACTCTTGGGGAGGAGGGATGGATTAGGAGAGAGATTAGCAGGAAAGCAGTCAGATGGAAAGGAAGAAATGGAAGTGAGAGAAACAGAGAGAGAGAGGAGGTGAAGAGAGGAAGAGAGGGCAGATAAGAAACGATCAGAAATGTGAAAAACGAGTGAGACAGATAACGGAGGAGAGTCGGTCAGCACTTCTCTGACTGACAGCTGGATTAGCATTAGCACGACTACACAACAGCGGATTAGCGTTACTACGGCCCGGTGCGACACAAAAAGGGATTAGCCTTAGCACGGGCTAATGCCGCGGGCTAAGAGATTAGCACTAGCTATAGCATGATGTCTCCGAGCTGCCAGATTAGCCGACGTCTGACTTGATGATGAACAGTCGACGAGTGTGTAGGCTGACGGAAAGATTATCATGTCGTTCAAAGGCCAGCCGTTAACAAAGAAACTGTAATTAAGATAGTAATTATTATCAATTATAGTAATTAGAATAAGAATATTATAATTATGATCATCAGAAATGCTTGTTTTGTGATAAAAATGCATTTTTTTTTTATTATTCTGGGAATTGTATTTGGATTTTTTGCAGTTTCTTCAATTTTTTACCCGTTAAAGTTTCTTAAAGATGTTTTTCTTTGTCTGAATCGAGTTTCTGAATCGTCGACTGTGCAGATTGTATACCGAGCTGTGATTTGTGACATCATAAATAATAAATAATAAATAAAACTGATTGCATTGAATGTCTGCTGAACATCAGACAGTGTTCACATACCAATAAAGACAAAAAAGCTGATCCTGCTTCAGATTTTGAATATAAAACTCCCACAAAGAGAATAATTTTCTCCCTAAAACGTGAAGCATAAAGATGCTTTTCTTCTTCAGTTCAAACTTTGTGACTCGTCTGGATGCCGCCGTTTGGAAATGTTTAACTAAAACTCAGTCTGTTTTTTTATTGTGATATACTGAATCTCAAACATTTTAGTGCGAAAGAGTTGAAACTTCAGCGAGAAACAAAAGAATAAAACCTGCCAACACAACTGTCAGCGCTTTTCAGAAAATATATTTTTAAAAAAAAGAGGAGCGAGTTCAGCTAAATCCTTTCTGACGACGTTACACAGGCAGCTGTCAAGTGTCACTTGTAATTACAGAGGAGCCGACACTCCTGCAATAAACATGGTTTGAGGAACGAACAGTTACAGTAGGTCCTGCTGCGAAACAAAGGAAAGCGGACTACTGCTGTCGAGTTTCACATCCAGCAGAGGAAAGTCAGAATCACGACGGGTTTGATTCCTCTATTTTGTGAAATTCAAGGCAACAACAAAAAAAAAAATCCTTTTAGCCGCTGTGGTATAAATTTTCTGTCATTATCTAACTTGTACTTTGTGATTTGTGTTTTTCATGACTAAAAAAAAAGAGGCTGTAGAAGAAGAAAAGAGGCTCAAACATCATATTTAGAGGAGAGTTTTTGTTTTTTTCTCTTCTCTCTTGCTGCTGTTTGCTTTCTATCCCGACATCCTTCCTCCTCTCTCAGCTCATTTGCTGCTTTGCTGATGTCTAATGATGTTAAAAAAAACAAAAAAAAAAACAGTCAATCATCGGTCTAATTCCCCCATTTTCTCATTTACCGATCAACGCCTTTAAAAAACTGCTGATTGTCCAAAACGAGGGAGCGTGTGAGCTCGATCCCCCCGTTTGAGTCTCTTTATGATCAACAACGTGATCATTAAAACTTTATGAGGGGAAGTCGCAGAACGCTAATGAGACGTGTGAGGTTTGTCAGTGTGTTGTTAGAGGTGTCAGAAGAATCGAGGATCATCCTTTAATGAGGATCATAACACAGATAATAACGACAATAAAGCTTCAGGAAACATTTACACGCGGGAGACGAAGGCATAAAATCCATCTAAAGCTCACAATCATCACATATAAAGTCATTTCTTTTCTTGCAAAAATGACCTGATGTGAGTTGTGACATTCAGACCTGACAGAGATTTTTTCCTTTTATGAACACTTTGTGTTTGTAAGTAAGAATATTTCTCAAAACTACAACAACTGTTTCTGTGTTTGAACTCGTGTTTTCTTCTTCATTAAAATGACTCAAATTTTGTCTGTTTTCTTGCCAAATCACAGATCGATTTCACGGATTAGAAAAACAAAACATGCGTGAAACAGTCTCGTGGGACATCTCAGAGGAGGTTAATCAGGTTGTGATCGCACACCAACATTCGATCAGTGACTTTGGGAAACTCTGTACATGAACGGAGGTTTTCTTGTGATGCTGTCGGACCCCGCGAGCTCCTTCCTGATTGGATCAGGATGAGCGTTTTGTTTAGTCAGCAGCACGCAAACACACACTTGTAAACACGTGTGCACAGATAAAACACACTTAAACACACACACACTACTCGCCCGCCTCGTGTCTGAACCGTTTTGTTTCTTGCCGCTCTGCCAGGAGGAGCCGACCGTCCCGCTTCCTGACTTCCTGCCTGGCAGAGCGGCGGCTGTGATTGGAGCAGCACCCGGACCAGCTGTCCAATCGGGCGATGCCAATCGGGACACACCTTTTAAGCTCTTTGCCAGCCCGACGGCGACGGCGGCGGCTCGGATCTGATGAGAGCAGCTTGAGACTGTAAGTTCACCTGATGGAGTGAGGCGGAGTTTGTTTAGCATTTCTCCGTTTAGCGCGGTTTCGCTGGTTTGTCGTTATTTTTGTTGCAGATCAATTAATGTCAAAGTTGATGTGAAGTATTTTGAATTGTTTACATTCATGTTAGCATGAAACTTGCAGTCTTCTTTCCTCTTTTCTTTCTTCGTCAGCATGTTATCGTGTAGATCCGTGAAATATCTGACACCACTGCGTGCATGTGCG
>JBAJHX010000049.1:1173370-1184987 GCA_037176925.1 Amniataba percoides | reverse complement strand
GCGTCCTCTTTCAACTAGATCACTGACTTAGTCACAGCGAGTTACTGAGCAGCAGATTTCTTCTCATTTCCACTGGAAGAGGAAGCCTGATGGTGGACGTACACGCTGTAAGCCCGAGTTAATCTGCTGTCTGGTGCTGAACATTTAATACAGGCCGAGGGGTGATTCTCAGAGCACTGCGGGTTAGCGGCCATCATGAAAGAGCGAGGAGATTAGTTAAATCAATCCTGCCACGTTCTAATCTCTGGAATAAGATCTGAAGGAGAAATAATGTGAAATCTTATCAACTACATCGAACCACAAAGACTTCAGTGTTTTATTTTAAAGGACAGATGTTAAAGTCAGACATCCTGCAGCTTAAATTCTCTAAATTAAAGCTGATGCAAAGGATTGAGCTGCATTCATGCAACAGGACCTGGGCTTTTAATGTGAAACATCCACAGGAAGTGCAGAGTTTTATTAACAGCAGCTCAGTGAGTGGAAACGTTTTGAATCAGAAAGTGTTGAAAGTGTTGAGGAGTGTTGAGTTTGCATGAGAAAAAAACTCAGATTAAGATCACTGACTGAAGCAGAGAAAGTTTCAGTCACGTCTCAGTCTTTTGTCTTACAGACACGACTCCGCCTGCGGCTCATCCTTCTCCTCGTGTCCTATCTCCTCCTCTATCTCCTGCGTCCTCGTCTCCTAGCAGGGATCATCCGTCCTCTGTGTCCGCCTGCAGCCGGCTGTCAGCTCTGACTGATGGCCGAGCGTTTGATCCTGTCGGCGGTTTGATTGCCGGGGTCTTGTTATCTGTCATCCCGGCGAAGGGGGAAACTCAATCTCAGTTTCAGCCACAAAATGGTTTCCCCGGGCAACGCCCTTCACCATGGAAACAACACGCAAAAGTGGCGCCGCCGTCGCCGCATTCAATCCGACGACCTGCCATCTGTCAGCGCCAGTCAGCGTGTGTGTGTGTTAGTGTGGAGATAGTGAGAGAGAAATACTGTGTGTGTGACAGACAGTGAGTGTGTGTCTGCTGGTGTCATTTATCTGTGTCAATGCTAAGGTGTGTTTACCTGGTTAATGTGTGTGTGTGTGTGTGTATGCAGGGATGGCTCTGTGTGAGAAGCAGGTTGTCATCTGTCAGTGTTAAGAGAGTGTGTGTGTGTGTGTCTATAAATACTCCATTTTATTATTATTATTCAAATCTTAGAGGTCAGAAACACACGAGATCAATCTGAGGAGCCACGAGAGGATCAGGAAGTAAAAATGAATATTATATATAATTTTTTCGTGTAAAACTCCAGATAGTTTGAAATGAATCAACCTTAGAAACTAAAGCTCAAAGCGAAAATGAACCTTTGCTGCTGTTGTGAGTCACTTTGCGTCATTTTAAAGGATCACGAGACAAAAAAAGGAAAAGATTCAAACAGCAGCAGAGTTGAAAACGTCGGCAACTACAAAATATCTGAAATGATGTTTAAAACCTTCGTCATGTTGCCGCTTAAGCATCCTTGACATTTTTACAATTTCTCCACCCCGGACATGAGAAATAAATGAAATAAAATCAAACTTTTCCTAAAAAAAGGATTAATTTGCCACCAGCTATGAAATATTGGTTTTGCAGACGTCCATTTTTCTTCAGCGATGAGATGAAGAGTCACAATTCAAATGTAGCTGAGAGACTTTTACTGTAAAAGCAAAACCACCAAACCTTGACCACAGTTTATTTCACATTAACACAAAAAATCTCTCAACTTTAAAAGTATAAGAGCTGCAGCTGAGAAAGACTTTTTAAAACCTTAAAAGTGAACATAAAAAAAAAGAAATATAATATTTTACTGAACTCGGTCTGCCCTCTTTAGTCTCTGACCGGTGTTAAGATATTCTTTAAGGTGAAGATGTCAAAGTTAGTTATTAAAAATTAAAAATAAAAATCGCCAACCAGATTGTTTTGAGGAAAATATTTCACACAGAAAAAGTCTGCAGTGTGATTAACATTCGACAGAAGCTACAACCACAAATGGGCCTCAGGTTGTGAAGTCCTCACGTCAAGGTCTTTGTACGTCCACCGTCACCTCACCGTGCATTTATTAACGTTCATTAATGCTTCATCGGCTCAGAAAATGGCACCTGGTTCCTCACAGTCCTTCTCCATCCTCCTTATTTCCTTCCCTCCCATCACTGTTTCCTCCTTTTCCAACATTTTACCACCATGTTCCTCACTGTGTGTTTCCCTTCCTCCCCCTCTTGCCCTCTCTCCCCCCCTGAGTTATAACAGATAAGTGTGAAACTATCTTAAGCTCTGCTCTTCTTCCTGGAAAGTAATTTGGCGGCGGGTCGCCAAGTCGCCCCCAACTGTCACCCGGCAACCGCCTCTATCACCGGGCGGCCATCTATCTCTTCCTCCTCCTGGTTAAATCCCTCACACACACACACACACACACACACACACACACACACACACACACAAACAAACAGCAGAACACACTTTGCACAAAACACAAAAATAAACAAACTTCATGCACGATTTTAAATAAACGCAAAAAACACACATGTATGAAGTTGTTGTTGTTGTCACGCATATTTTGAACTCAAAGCTGCAAAACACACTTCTATATGCACACACACACACACACACACACAATGTTTTTTCTCTGTCCTCTTATCAGTCCAGACAGATGTGTGTATGTGTGTGTGTATACTTGTTTTATGTCCCAAATATCATTCAAGCGTATTCATGTATTCATGTGTGTGTGTGTGTGTTTGCAGTTTCCAGCTGCACTGTAAATAATGTCGGCACAGCCAGCGTAGAGCTCAGGCATAAAAAACGCAGCTGGAGAAGAAGAAACGCAGAGAAAAAGATGAGGGATGATGAGAAAAAAAAATATGGAGCGATATACATGCACAAAAACAGACGACATAGAGAAGAGAGAAAGGGAGGGAAAGAGAAGACAGGAAGAAACAGGCGGAGGTAGAAAGCGTCCGAGTCCACTTTAATGGACCCTTCTGCATTCAGGTTGCTGCTGCAGGCTCGTGGAAACCCGGCACACTCTGTCTATTAGTCTCGTAAAAGGCCAAACACAACAACAGCAGCTACATCGCCTCGCCGCCGAACACACGTCTCATCACATCGACCCTCCTCCTCCTCCTCCTCGCTCAAAGCTTTTTTTTTTTTCACCCTCCTGATGCAGGCAGCACAACATATTTTAAACTTATTTTCCAACTTTAACTTCATCAGACAGGGAGACCTTTAACCGCCACATGCATGTTCATGTGTTTAAATGACAGGAAACATCTGCTGTCCTATAAAATGTCCTTGAACAGGACGCTGAATATTTACCAGCAGCTGCCGTCTACCTGAACTATGGAGAGAAAAAAAAAGCTTCTTTCTGCGGCGACTCCTTTCACGTCACTGATGCTTCACGTTCGGTTCATCTTTGTCGTTTATCGTCATCTGATCTCTGGTTTCATTTTAACTCATCAAGTATGCACCAGTTTTCTGCTGTCTTTGCTTTGTTTGGATGAATTTAAAGTGCATTAATCAGTCAGGTAAAGTAAAAATCACACTGAATCTTCATCCTCCGTCTGTCCTTCCTCTTATTGAGCTGCAAACAAAACGCTCCTCGAGCTCTGCAAAGACAGACGTCACTCAGTCCAACGTTTTGGTCCACAGCAAAACCCAGCAAGCTCGAACTATTTACAGCCAAATAAAAGCTGTTTTCTTCTCCAACCAAAATAACTTTCACTGAAGCTTTTCTCTCCTGCAGCCGTCAGAATAAAACAAAAGTGTGAAACCCGACCACACATCTCATAAAACTCTCAAGAGAGCAAAAATTGTGAATTTACAGTTTGATACCTTTAGTTTTCTTTCCCATTTAAAAATATCCGACTAAAAATAATGAATTCATGCAGCACTCCCCCACCCTGATACAGGCTACTAACCACGAGCTGTTGAAATAAATCTGCAGTTCTTAAGTCAGTTTAATGGATAATTTTAACAGATAAAAACAGAAATAAATCTATATGGTGAAATGTGGGTCTAAATTTCAGCTGATGCAGCGTTTCTCTCGACTGCTCGTGTTTCCTTATCAGCGTTCGTCTCCTCTAATCCCACAGTCAAAAACTCATTAAGATTCCTCATTTCACTCGTTTTTTATTCTGTTAATCCTAAAACAAAAGCTGGTTGCAGATAAAAAGCTGGTGTGTTACAGCAGCCTCATGAACTGTTCCTAATTTCTTAAAGATTCGAGGGATCAAACCTTTTGAATGCTGTTCGACATTTTACAGACACGAACGTCAGGATTCATTCACATTATTTCACTTTGTGTGTTATACTTAATATTTTTCTCGTCACTTGGCTTCTTTACTGCCTACTGAATACATTTAAATACATAAAGTGCTAAATGAAGAGGCGAGATTAAAGTGTAGTTACAACGGCGCATTTAAAGCAGAGCTCTTCGCTGGAGGGCTTCTCATTTATGCATCGAAGTAAAGAAAAAGACAAAAAAAAAAATTCAAAGAAACATATCAGCTTGCAGACATGCATGAAAAGAAGCTACTGTAGAAACTGCACAAAGCAACAGCACCTAAATGAAACTCAAATTTTAAAACTTCAACCTGATGAATGACGTACAAAGACAGCTGCTTCACATCTGGTTTGAAATGTGCTAGCAATTTATTTATATAAACATTTCACATTTTTACAACCTGCAGCTTCTCTTTTCTCATGAATTAGTCATTTTATCTCACTATTTTACTCACAATAGTCATTTTTTTTGCATAGTTATGACATGCTGCATGTTTGAAAGAAATCACGTTTATTATGAAGTCAAAGGATGCACGAGGTTAAAGGTGAGTTACAAACAAACAAATGGATGGAAGAGCAAAAGGGACAGAAAAACAAAAGCAACAAGTAATGAAGGAAGCAGATTTTTAACAAAGTAAATGAGCTTCTTCTGCAGCACAGTGGATCAACAGGGTGTCGCTCCTCTTCAGAGGAAGAAAAACACTTAAAATGGCGTCTTCCTCGATCAGTTTCTGCTTCCTGTTTATGATGAAGAGCACGCGTGAGCCAGACGCAGCCTGGATTCATCAAGAAGAAGAAAAAAAAAACAATTTTGTGTTGTTTCGCCGTCGGCGGCGCTTTGAAGGATTTGACGGCCGACGTGCTGTCAGCTTCCATCGCTCCAATCAGGACTCTTCATCGCGCCGCCTGTTTTTGACTTTTTATGATGCGCAGCGTTGTTATTGTCGGGTTTAAGAGTGTTTGTGGGAGGTTTTTTCTTTTTTTTTTATCTTCTACCTCGTTGTGAAGTGGTTCATTAACGCAGATCAAATGTGGAAATGTCTCGATGTCTCTGCTGTGGCCAAGTCAGCGAGGAAGAAGAAGAAGAAGATGAAGAAGAGGAGGAGGAGGCAGTCAGGGAGGTAAACAGTAAACAGTGATGTTTGGCAATCAGCTTCCTTTTCTCCCTCACACACACCCGGAGATGTTGTTTACCTCTCCTCCTATCGACTTCTCTAACTTTTCCTTCTGTCCGTCTCTTTCCTTCTTTCTCTCTCAGTGTTTCCGTCCAAATGCTGCACAAACGTGAGTTGAAATTAGAAGCAGTCAGCAAAAGAAAATGTGAATCGTTGTGCTTATTGTTTTACTTTTTTAGCTGATTTTCAGCCAGAAACACCTGATTATAAACTGTTTGGTGAACGAGGTCCTACTGCGCAGCTGACAGCTCGGAAAATAAGCAACACGGATAGAAAATTATGCAGATTTTACATTAACATCAACTTCCAGAAAGATAAAATCATACTTGTGCTGCACCGAGAACTTTCACTATTAAAGTTTTGTGTTTATTTTGATCCCACTGTCACAGTTCATCATCCAAACTATTTCACATGTTTGCTGATTTATAATAAAGAGAAAAATGAGTCGTAATCATAATCAAAGTGGTGTGTTTGCAGGTAAAAGTGGCCCACAGAGGAAGTAAATCCTGCAGTTATCTGACGTATTATCGGTGCTTTTACTCTGGTGAGCAGCTGCATTTTATTTTGCAGTCCAGTAATTATGATGTTTGGGTCACTTTTAATAAATCAAACGCGCTTCGCTGTGTTTTTCTGAGCCTCCGTCGTCGTGGTCGAGCAGAAGAGTCTGACAAGCTTCATTTATCCAGAGTCTGACTTCTCTACGCTTTTTCACAAAGTCCCAAACTTTGCAAGCTGCCTCTCAGCATCGCCGAGTGTTTGCTGTTTTCTTCTTTATCTCCCTCTTTTCTTTTATATCCTTCATTTCTACGTCTCTCTCTCTCTCTGCTATCCTGTCGTCAGCATGTCTTTCTTATCATGCTCTGCGTTCAAGAAGCTAATTAGCTTGTGGTTTGTTAGCCGACCGACACTGGAACTGACTGGCGGCTTTCCAGACAAAGCTCACACACACACACACACACACACACACACTGTCTTCTATCAAAAGAACAGCCACTGCAGGACCTCTACAGTAGTTTCCTCAAATGGCTTCCTTGCTGTGTGTGTGTCTCTGTGGATGTGTGTGTGTGTGTGTGTGTGTGTGTGTGTGTGTGTGTACACACTCTTGTACTCTTGTTTAATGACTTGCTGTTGCAGTGAGCTGCAGTCTTGGTGGTTGTGAAGCAGAGAAATGATGAGGCTCCTCCTGCGTCGGACACCACTTTACGTTTAACAGTTTGCAGAAGCAGTGTGACTCCACCGAGAGCAGGAGGGAAGATTTTTACACTTATAACAGAGATAAACTGCATCTTTAACAGAAATAGAAGTTTTTGGGGGATTATTTTACATTTGTCAGACGTCGTACTGTGAAACAAACAGCGTGCTCTCATCTTAATCTTTTACTCTCATTGCGCTCTTTTCTTCTTTCACTGAGATATAACGACTCACATGAAATGAGCTTGCACTGTCGCTGGACGTGCATCACTTTCTCCCTGCAGCTGTGTGAAGCTGCTGTCGTTTCGGTGTTTGCAGCCTGTTTAATCAAAATGTCGCAGTTTCCCGACAGTTAAAAGTGCGTCGAATCCACCAGCAGGTGTGAAGTGATTTACTGAGGCGCTGCTGATCCGTGAAGACGAAGTTTTCTGTTTCTGCAGAGAGGTCAGAGGTCATGGTTCAGGCTGGATGAACTCTCAGCTTGATTAAATGTCACTAAACTCAGCTTTGACTGTGTGTGTTTGTGTGTGTGAGCGGAGCATTGATAAAAATGATGAATAACACACCTTTCTCCCTCTCTCTCTCCTTCGTTATCATTCCTCACTGTTTACTGTTCCACAAAGACAGAAATGCCACTAAAAACCTCCAAAGACACTTGAAAATAAACACTAAATAAACCTCGATAGAAAGTTCTTTGACCAAACTTTCTCGAGCTTTCAGACTCCAGTTTTCTGTCCTCATGAAGGCACGAAGCCTCCGGCCGCGCTGATCTATAGCTTTTAAGTTTCGGTGTCATTGTGGATTAAAAGTCAAAGTCACAGATCACCTCGGGCGTCACGAGCTTCAGTTCTCTGTGCAAAGCTGCGCCACGTCTGTCCGCTCACCCCGAAAAAATTCACCAAAAGTTCAACAGTGAACTTCAGACAAAATTCCCCAAAAGAGAGAGAAGCTGAACAAACTACACTTATTTCCAAAACATCGTTTAACTTAATGACCTTTGACCCCAAACGCTTACCTTCACCATACAATGAGTTACACAACGTTAATCTCTGAAGATGATTAAGGAAAAACATGGAAGAAAATATCAGAATAAACACTTTATTTATATTCCAGTTTCACTTTGTACTTAGCTGCTTTGTGGGATTATATAACAACAAATTCAGTTTCAAAGGTTTGGTCTGAAACTTCTATAAGATCTGAAAATAATCAGAAACCAAACATGGGAAAAACATCAGTTGTCTCTTGCGGTTTTAATAATGTACCGTTACCTTTCATATGACCATTAAAGAAAATAATAATGAATAAAACAAAACAATAACAGTTTCTATCTTTCACTTTCCAACCAGCCTGTCCATTAACCTCAGATTAAATCCAAACAGTGTTTTAACGGTGTCCCCTGATGTCGCATCACTTCATTACATGCAAACATATCAGCAGATGGTTAACGTGTAAAAGCGTCTGCTGAGCTGCATTCACAAACACAACTGATTATTATTATTAAATCCTGCGTCCATTAGCAGGGTTGGAGAACTGTGGAAGGTCGTCATGGTTAGCCAAGCGGCGTAAATGTTAACTTCATGCTGCAACAGTCAAAATGTTCACTAAAAAACCTGATTAATTCCAAACATCTCTCACAAAACCAGCCTGAAATTATGCGAGAGACATTTCGTGCTCTCTGTCATCTGCGAGCGACAGTTGTAATGCAAAATAAACTTGACCTTTGTATTAAAATCTGCATTATTAATCCATTATCCGTCATTATTATGTCTGATAATGCAGCAGGAACTTTATCTGTGATGGTTTTTGTCAATTCATCAAATGCATTTAAGATTTGGACACAGAATATGAACGCACACAGCTGATGGAGTCGGACAAAACTTATATTATCATAAAACCTAAAGACTTGCATGTGCACGTCACCTTAAAACCAGCAAGACTTCACAGTTAAAAACTAAAATACTAAAGCTCACTGGGTATGATTCGCTTTACTTAAGAAGGTCGAATAAAGAAGGTAAGACTTTCTGTGGTGGAGGTAAAACAACAGCACAGCGAAGAGGACAGAAAACATTCAAACGACAGTAAAGTGTTTTTAACAGTTAAAGAAAATAATCACAGCAGTTTCCTTGAAATAAAAGGTCGCAAACTGTGTCATTTAAAGTCCTATTATCCAAACACATTACATACTGTAATACTGATGCTGCCGTGTCATCGTGTTAACGTGTCGTTCATTATTAACGTGGAGTTCACTGCCCGAGCTCTCAGATATCAGCGGCTGCCAAAGAAAAGAGAGAGAAGCTGCTGGAGTCGCTCTGTCCGACTCACGAGCTGCCAAACCCGAGTTAAGTGGCTTCAAGATTATTTTTTTATTTCTCATTTCAGTCCCTGAAAGCTGAACCAGCAGAGGGTCCCTCCGTTATCTTCCCACCTGCAGGTGAGTGTCTCTGTCCTCCAACATTTCTCTCCTTAAGGGTCGTCGAAAGGGAGAAATTTGGGCGCTTGGATGCAACAGTGATACTCCACCAAAACAACCCATGTTTAAAGTATTAACACTTATCAGCCCCCGTGCAGCAATAAAGGATTACAGGTTCAATCTTTTACATCTGTTAGCTTAAACTACCTCAGCGTGCAAAGAGAAGAGTAAATTCATCCTTCGTGGGTCTGTTTGACGGAGAAACTGTAGCACTTACAAGCAATTCAGCAATTTTTCTACGACATATTTCAATTTATTTTCAAGTCTATTTTTTAAAATTGTACCTGAAGATAGTTTGGTGCATTTTGTCTACTTTTCACTCCCTTATTTTGCCAATTTAAATCACAAAGAGGCAGCTACAGTAGAATAACTTCACCGAACATTACGAGCGCAGACGATTGAAGCCACAGGAAATCAAAGAGCAGAGAGGCACTTTAACGTGTAGAAAGGACAACAAACTGTGGAGGATGATACGCGCGATGATGATGTTTCGTGGCGGTCTGAGCCTCACTCGGAGATTAGCGGGTAGCTGGAGGGTGAAGCAGAAACAGCAGCCGGGTGCAGCAGTTTGGCTGCAGGCTTCGACTCTTTTCTCCTTCCAAGCTCCCCGGAGGCCGGCGGGTTTGGGTTTGCCAACTTTTAGCATTACACACACGCATGACTGAGCCCAGACAAACACACCAGAAACTCTCACACCGCGCGGCAGCCGTCGCTGAATGTGCAGCTTCAGCTCGACCTGACGTTCCCAACGTGGTGGTTTGCATCGTTCGATCCACAAAGTGTGTGAAATTAAACACGGTGCCTGCTGCAAAACGTAAAAAACACACAAGAACCAAACGTACAGAAGTGAGGCAGCACTCACAGGAGAACAAGGCGTTTCTTTGTGTTCAGCTCTTTCAAAGGTTTGAAGCAACTTTATGAGACATCCTGCTGACAGAAAAACCTGATTTAAGACCAGGTAACACTGAATTTTCTCAGCAACTCTGAAACCAGCAGAAGTGCGGATACGTCTCCAAAAACACTTAAATATCATCTTGCTTGTTTGACAGTGCTGACAAAGAGACGTGGAGACCCGGCGGGCGCTTCCTCCTGGCTGCTGCACCTCCTGACGATGCACAACATGCAGGAGATTTTCTCTCCCGACTGTGACGAATGCTCAGCGTGACGGTGTTACCTCGCTGAGGAAAACCCAAACAGCTGTTCTGCTGCAGAGAAAAACCCACGTCATCCATTTCCCTCCTCACCTTCTCTCAAGAACTATTTCTTAAGCATTTTGCAGCCACATCAGCTCCTTAAGTTTCACTGCATGTTCAAATAAATAAAGAAAAGTGTGCATTGTTAGATCTATTTACGTCACTTTATTTTCCCATGTCGTCTTGAAGCATGATTTCTCTCGCACATGAAAAGGTTTGCTGTGCAGCGTTTAAAGAGGATTTGGTGAAGGAGTCGTGTCAGACAGGCAGCGAGACGCAAAGAAAAAGTGAGAGAGAGGCAGAAGAAACCTGACAGCTTGTTCTGGAAAAGAAACTCGACTTCGACTCTTTAAGCTCTGAAGAACAACAGTCGGAGGTGCAACTACAACCAGACGACACGGCGACACTTTTCAACATGAGCAAACTTCACATTTTGGACAGAAATCACAGACGACTGAAAGAGGAGAAGGTCATCTGTGTCAAACGCAAACAGCCGTCCCTGATCGGAGAGGATTGACTGCGACGTCCCTTATCAGCTCCTTCCACGGCCGTCCTGACATTTTACCCCGCCAGCCTGACAGGAAATCATATTTCCAGCTAAACGGCGGCCGACGCCGCAGTGACCACTCCGTCCTAAAGACGCCCGCCTCAGAAACACAGAGAAGCTCAAACAGAGAAAGTTCACCGATATTTAGAGCGTCTGAGGTGAGACGAGAAATGAAACCTTAAAATGGAAACGTCTTCATCCTGTTTTACATCAAGCTAACTCAGCTTCATAGGAGACAAAACAAAAACTGTAATTTCTTCTTGATATCAAACTTGTTTTTTAATTTCTCTATAAATTAGAGAGTACGTCAGGTGAAACACGACATTTGAAGGCATCATTTTTGGCTTTATGCTACTTTACATGTAAAAATACTTTGTTGTTGTGTATCTCACTGTAACTCTGTAGAAAGCGGATCTAGAATCTGCAGCTCTGTGTGCTTTTTCTTTTGTTTCCTGGCTCAGTGTCGGTGGTTTGGCCAACAACATCAGATGCAAATGGCTCAGAAAATGGGACTCGATTCCTCTCTGCTCCGCCCGGAGGAATAAAGCGACAAATTGAGGCTGAGCTGCGGTGATGAATAGGTGTCATGTCCAGGGGCTGTGCAGGTACACCTAAGCTGCTTCAAGCCACACAAACAAGAGATAAGCTGCCGGCCTAACACGACACCTGAGCTCAGGCTTAATTCATAAATTTACTTCTTATGGCAGCGCTAACCTGGAGGGAAGAGCAGCGAGCCTGTGAGATGTTCAAAT
>JBAJHX010000049.1:1145244-1167418 GCA_037176925.1 Amniataba percoides | reverse complement strand
AGCCAGACTCATTAAAACACATTACTTCAGTTTAACTGCAAACCAAACTATCGCACCAATTACCGGCCTCATGTGAGCAAAAAAATCCCGTTATTGTCACGACGGTGAGCTCAGAAGCTGCTGGAGTCCGGAGAAATCAGGACACGGTGAATGAGAGCAAACGAGCCGTAATTCAGCTGCAGTGTTTCGGTCTCACCTTGGAAACTAAACGTCCGCTGTGATGTGAACATCAACTTTCCAATCAGACGTTTCAACACAGTAAAATAAACTGAACGTGCAGCTCACAGTTGCTGATTTCTTAGGAACGACTCTGCGATGCATCTCTAAGTTTTGTTGAATGATTCCTCATCGATCAGTAAATCTATAATCGATTATCAGATCAGTTTTCTGGAGTTTCGTGCTGCTACGAGAAAATAAATCAAACCACCGCAGTTTTTTTAAAACACGTTTGGACACACTGAAGGAGAAAAATAAAGCAGGGAGAGAAATCTGAAGCTGAGATGATCGAGAAGTGACAGATAATTGAATCAGGACCCTCAGCAAGAGAAACAAATAGATTTCTGACTTTCATTCGAAGAAACTGAGATTGTAAAATAGTTTTTTTCTCTTTGTCTAAGTGATCAAAACTGACAAAAAGACATCCAGCGATGCTCCAGGTGGAAATCAGGTTTGCTTCACTTGTTCATGTGGGCGATGAAACGTATGTTAAAAAAGAAAAATCATAAAAATCAAACAGACTTTGCTGCCAACAGGAAATGTCCAGCTTTGGGAAAAAAAAAACAGATAAAATCCACAAGCCTCTGCTCCGTGAAATCAATTTCGCTTCGATTCACCTCCATTAAGTCTTCACATTTTGTGGCACGGCGGCAAATGATCGAGCAGGGACGGCGGATTAGAGCGACCATCGTCCTGCATGATGAGTCCGGCACGTCGCGGTAAAAAGGGACGAGAGGATGACGACGGTTTCTCAGACATGTTTCATGTTGTTTGTTGTGTCTTAAAATGTCAGAGAAAGCAGATCGAACATCTTCAGGACAAACCAACGTGCTGAATAAAGACGTCAGTAAGACACTGAGTATTTCACTTTCTCCTTTTTTTATCTCACTTTCTAACTTTTTGTCTTTCCCAGCAGCAACTTCTGTCTCCTGTGTGACTGCTCGTCCTTCGTTCTCCTCATTCGGCTCGTCTTCTCGCTTTTATCCGACTCACTTTCGTCTAACTTCAAACCCGGTGCAGATTTTTTCCTCCTTCTCCGGAGCAGCATTAATCCATCTGAACTGTCCTTTCCTCTTCCACTTCCTCTTGTAATTGATTCATAGTGTTTTACTCAGAAGTGTGATTGATTTTGACATCTTATTGCCCCAGAGAAGACTAACTGGCCCTTAACTGCCAGCAAATCAAAATGAAATATGAATAATACATTTCAAAACTTTGAGAAGTACAATATCATTAGATTGAGGCAATGAGGTGGGAATATTATATAAACACCTTTAAAAGTGTCTCCATATAGTTTCAGTGCAGCAGTATTACCTGAAGGACTTCCAGTCTGGTGATTATGTGCGCGACAGTGATGAATAAAGGTGCGGAGCGAAGCCGAGTACCATCAGCGGGACTGAAGTACCTCTAACCACAGAACAGGATGTACTCGGAGGCGGCGCGCTGCCCTGCAGGTAGCCTCGGCCGCGGCGCTTTAACACGGCCGTTAATAACAGTGGATGGACTGTGTGAACACGTTTTTATTCCCAAACACTGCTCCTGCAAAGTTAAAAGAGACGTTATGAAGAAACTGCTGCTGCAGTGCAGTTTTCTCCAATATCACACCTGCGTGTTCGCCTGAAGGAGAACAACGGAGTCACGGCGATGAAAGACAACAGGAAGGAAACAGGACTGACCCTGAACAGCGATCAGGCTCCTCTTTGCTTTTCTTTTCTTTTTAACGCTTTTCAGATGATTTTCAAGTTTACTTTTAGTGACATGTTGAGACGTCAGTTCAAAACAGATAAATGTGCAGAAAGTTCTGAACAATATGCAGAAATCTCGCACACAGTACTGCTATTATTCCACTAAAAGACTTAACAGACAACACAAAATAGGAGAGGAGAGTAAAACATGTCTTCATCAAAACTAAGAAAATGAGAAAAGTTCATAAAACCTGATGAGAACAAATATTTGAAGCTAATTTTGTTTTAAATTCCCAAATTGTTTTATATTCTCTTCTACTAAATATTTTTTTGCTCTATTTTAGTTTCCTAATCTGATTTTTACTTCTTCTTTCTTCAAATGTTTTTAATTGTCTGATATTGTGTATAAGACATCTTATTGTATTTAAATGTGCCATAAATAAACCGACTTATGACTTAATACAGAGTTTCTGAGAGATTTGCTGAATTATATTTCTTTATATTTTAGTTTTCACCTGCCACACAAATTTCCACCTGAAACTTGTGCAGAAAATTTCAACAGTGAAGTCAAACTTTGTCACAAAGTTTGTTCAGAGGTACCTGATTTTGGCCTAAAATAAATTAGAATAAATTTAAACATCAGTCTCAACGACAGAAGAAAGAAAGTCGTCTCATTGGTGCATCCTAAGGAGCACTGAATATCTTTACAATAATCAGAAACAGGTGAAATTACGAGCACATTTACTGACGTTCAGTTTTCGGCGTCTTTATTACATCTGTCGTGTGTTGTCAGGAAAAAAAAGAAACTCTCAGGCCGACCGCTCTAAATGAAGAAGGATAAGAAATGACCGGAGCAAAGTGGCCACAGATGGAGGTTGCGACATCAATCGAAGGCGAAAGAAATGAGGTGCTGCCGCTCAGACGCAGACTTCTGCCAGATAAACGGCTCCGGTCTCTCTCATCAACATCACAAACACAACATCTGCTTCTTATTGTCTCTCTACGTCACTTAAACGAGCTGCAGCCGGTCACTGCGCCGCTCTTCACACTCTGCATGCACGAGTGTGTGTGTGTGTTTGCATCTGCTAAATGTGTGTTTGTGTGTGTGCATGCACGTGTACTGTAAACGCTGGATGTTAAGTGTGTGTGTCGCGTCCATCTGTCAGTCTGACGCATCGCTGCAGTCGTCCCCCCTTCACACGTCATTGGCTGTCGCCGTGACATCAGGACTTATTCAGCCAATTAGCTCCGAGCGAGGTAGCAGCGAGGAGTCCCGCTGTGTCTCTAAATGTCCACGATGGACGGCGAGAGGGAGACGAGGAAACAGGTGAGGCGCCGTCACGCTGAAAAGTGTCACGTTATGAAATCTGAGCAGCTGCAGCGACACAGGAGAGAAAGTCAAGCTGAGTTTAAACGCAGCATAGAGGACTGATGTCACGTCACAAACAACTAAAGCAAAGAAATACAAAAATCTATCTAAAATATGATGATATATAAGATGGTATAGAACATTTATTCTACCGTCTGTCTGTCTTCATCGTTTTTTTTGTGAACGATATAAATTAATCGTAAACTGCGTCTGCTTTCTCATTAAATCATTAAATCCCAACCTGCTCTACGAATAAACTGACTGACTGAAACATAAACGTACGACACCTGACACTGAATGTTAAACGTTAAACAAGCATAGAAATATCTGTCAGTTAAAATATCTGATAATAAAATATTACATTGAGTTTTTCACATCTTTTGCAACCTTTTTTTCCCCCTAAACATCCCTTAAATAAGGTTATCTAAGCATCATATGTGAGAAGCATTGTGCTCTTTGACAAGCATGATACATATCGTTATATAGTGATTATATTTATTTCACGCTGTCTGACCACTTCAAGGTTTCAGTGCTTCAGTTATTGATCATCAGACAACACACATAAAATGCTGCACACCCAGAAACAATCATCACATTCGAGCGTGGAGGATGACGGAGAAATGACGGCAGCACGGTATCATCTGTCCTTTCTTACTTATAAACAGATACCATAATGTTAACCACAATATTCTGCAGAGTTTTTAGGTCATGTTCAGGTAAGAAAAAAGCCTCCCTGCACACCTCGTCATCGTAACGTGCAGCCGACACGTCTCTCTGTTGCTAAGCAGCTGTTAAAGTCTGCTTCTGATTGCTTTTGCTAGTTTTCCTAAAACTGAAAGGTCCAGCCTCCCGCGGTTTCAGCATCCACAGCGAGCAGACTGACATTTACTGCTAATGTAGCAGAAGAAGAAGAAAACTGCAAAGCTTCACTGAATGCTGACTCTTTGCTTTCAGCCGCCGTTACTGTCGAATATGAGGCCGGACAGTTGTTTGTCTATTAGCGCCGCTAATCACGCTGAGCCACCCATGTCAATAAAACTCATTATATGAAACAAGAGGCTCATCAGCCGGGCGCTGCCCTGCTTATCAGCACAGCCAGGTCCAATTCATCACCCAACGTCATCATCTTTTTTAATCACAGCGAGGGCTGAGCTGGGAGACGTCACATGTGATGGACAAAGTCTGAGCTGATTAGCAACTTAAAGGAAGAACCTGCAGCTTTTCATACCACAGGACAAATAAAGTCTTTTGTTTTACACATTTTCATGGAGAATATTTTACTGTTTAATGCGTTTTGTCTTTACTTATTTTTTATTACAGTCTTGTGGTTTGGTTACTTCCTGTCTTTGAATTCTTCTGCACAACTTTCACATTGTTAGTTAGTCGACTAAGAAACTTTACACTTTTTTATTTAATTTTATCCAATATGTTGTAGCATCTAAGTTGTAAATAAGCTGTTGTTATGCATGAAAGATTTAATATTTTAACTGCTTTACTGTCTAATCTCTCCACAGAGATGTTTTCTATTTAGTTCACTTCCTTTTTGCACTTTAACCAGAAACTCTTCCCTAAATTAGATGATTGTTAATTCAGTAGTGAAGTTTTTAGGACAATTTTAGAGCCAACTGCAATATTTTCTTTATAGGGTCTCTCTCACGTTTAATTTTCTCACATCCTGTAAAGCCACTAAAATAATGTTTGTATGTGTTTTATAGTTTCGCAGCATCCAAAACTAATTAAATTTTCTTTCCACACTGCACAGGTGAAGGTGCAGAGGCATTTTATGGAGACGAGAGAGAAACAGAGATCATATCAAAATATTCACAAGCTCAACGAGCTAATTAATTAGACTGTGTGTGTGTGTGTGTGTGTCAGCTGCACCGTGCTGAGGTGTGTGTGTGTGTGTCAGCCTGTGGCGCTTCATCACTGTTGTCGTCACGTGTCACAGCGCCGATGCCAGATGTGCCACTTTGTGTTTAAAGCCTATTAACGGTGTCACATGTGATCGGCAGCAGCTGGACAAACAGTGGAGCCGACAGTGTGTCGCTCTCAGCCAGAGACACACACACACACATCTGCGTGAGACGCCGTCAGCTCGGCCTCCTCTGCACGCTATCGATCCTCAGCGGAGAGGTCAGAGGTCAGGCTCGGCTGCAGAGAGGCACCCTGGGAGCTCCAGTTAATCTCCTTAACGCACAAATCTGTCAGCGAGATCAGTCGATAATTAACTGTGTGTGTGTGTTAAACTAGTTGATTAATTGATTGGAGGATTGAGGGGAAAGTTTTGATTGGAAGCATTCAGATGAATCAGTTTATGTGTAATTAATCTGTAAGTTATTAATCAAACATGAAATAATAAACTGCTCTCTGATTGCAGCTGCTCTGATGAACAGATTTAATGTTTTATTTCTGTTTTATATCACAGACGAGTAAAACAAAAAAGATCTGAAGACGTCTTTTTGGGCTTTGGGAAGCTTTGATGGCATCCCGACGTATTAATTCATTCATTGTGAACACAGTATTTTCTCCTCCAAAGAAGAAGAAGTGAAATCTCTCAGCTGTGCTAAATTACAGCAAAGCAAAGAAGGAAAGTCTGATGATGTTCTTAAAGAGAAAATGTGGAGGAGACGTCAACGAAACGTCCTTTATTTCCTGTTTTCTGCCCTCCTTACTTTTACTTTTAGTTTCCTTTTTGTGAAATTAGTGCTGCTACTTGGGGATATAAATTTATGTATATTTTATTTTCTCATTTGAATATATTTTCTGACTCTTTTCACTGTGTCTTACTGCTGCAACACTGTCAGTCAGAGATAAGAAACCTTTTGCTTGATCTTGTTTTTATTGTTTTTTAGAGCCTGACATTGACTTTCCCACAGTATTAAACATGTTAAATTACTCATATATCATTAATCGAAGTACAGTATGAACTGATTCCTGCCTCAAACACACAGAAGTGACAATCAGCGGAGTAACTGTCATAAATCGAGTGTGTTTCTGTCCTGGCAACATGAGAAAAACGTGAAATTAAAACCGCATGCTGTGAAATCTGCTGTGAACGTGGGTGTTTTCATGAATGTGTATGTGTTTCCCTTTAATATACACAATTTACATTTCAAATGTTCAGCGTATTACCATCTCTGTCATTACGCGGTGTATATTTAGACCAACGCGTGAGTATTTATATCAGTTTTGGCCTAGTTGCTCGATTATCTGCAGCTCTTCGGTGTTTTGTTTCCTGCCTCGCACGTCGGTTTTGTTTCTGTTGTGTGATTTGGCTGACGTGACTTTATTAGCAGCTGTAGCATTGAAATAAATACAGGAAATGTTTAATAAGAGCAGCAGCATGTTTGCAGGTATTTGTGAATAATCACAGCAGATATTACAGGCAACTTTCCAGAGTCTGTTGGCAGATGAAGCGAAAGTTTTTTGTCTCTTTTCTTTCTTCTTCCTCTGTGTTCACTTTACCTCTGAAGGGTTTTGTGCCAGATGCGCCCACGTGTTGCTTCTACTACGATACTTGACTTTTTCCACGATGGAGTTTACCGACAGCATAAAAATCAAAAATTATTCAGGACCTACAAGTCAAACGTTGCAACTCTCGTCTCCATCAGCCTCCCGTTACCTGACCTGCATCCAGATGATCACAATAAAAACAAATGTGTTGTTTCACTTCTGCTTCATATCAAAAGGTACATTTTGGAGGATTTGTCAGCTGCAGGTTGGAAACTTGACATTTAAACTTCTCGTAGCTGAAAACGTGGTGATGTCAGGTGGTCACGATCTGACGTCTGGTCTCTACGTTTTATTTAGAGCCCCGCCCCCTTTAAACCCTGGGCTGTTATTGGCTGAGAGTTACACACCTGCCCAAAGGTCGACGCCCAGAAAACGTCCTGAACACGACGAAAGTATAAAATGCAGTCAGAGTCTCTGCAGATACAAACACAGTGGATCTGTTATATTTGGATATTTAAATATGATTTATTTTGGTTTTATATTAGTTTTATATAATTTATATATAATATTGGTATTTTTGAGCCTGAGACCTGCAGCTCAATGTGATTTGTTGTGCAAGAAAGTCTTGATCTTAAATATAATATGTTTTTATTATTGCTGTTTGAGTCTGCAGGTTGTTTTTCTGATCAATTCTTCATCTGTACATTTATTCTGCTCAGCTCTGTTCTGCAGTCCTGACAGTGGAAATCAACATAAAGTACAAGACATACACACATAAACATGCACATATATTAAATATCATATATTATGCAAGCACACTCCAATTAGGAAAAATACAAGAGGGGAAAAAAAAGTGTGTGTGTGAACTCGAGAGCTAATTGAGATGTTGAAAGTGATCGAGCCCTTCAGACTGGAGCTGAAATCTTTCCGCCTGATTTGTTGAAGGAGCTCCAGCAGAAATTTGACCCAGTGCTTGGAGATAGCTCGCGTGGTCTGGCAGCGAGCTGTCAGCTGGGTCAATACTTGGCTGTGGTTTCTCTGTCTGCAGTCCAGCAGGCTGCCTGCTCCCATTACTGCTATTCAACGGCTGCATTCACATCTTTTTTGTTTTTAGGACAAGACGCCTCGCTGCTTCTCTCCAAACTCCTCAAAGTCTGTCCTCCCTTCTCCTCTCGTGTCCTCGGTTTTCCTCCTTACAGCAGCTTGTTTCAGATATTTGAAGCACAGTTCAGATTTGCATGCCTCTTTTTTTTTTTGCAGGCACAGCAGAACATACATCGGCCTCGTTGAAACAATCGATATTTCTGCAGAGCTTCATTCATCACAGCCTGCAGCTGATCGCCGTGACCTCCAAGTGCTGCTCATGTTCTTCCTCCTTCCTCTGCACACTTTCTTCTTTGCTTTTTACGCCAACTTCCAACAGGACCTGTGTTAAAGTTTGATTTGCTTATCTCCAAAGGATGTGCAAAGCAGGTTGAGTAAAGACACAAACATCTAATTTGAACTGAATTCAAGTCAGATAAAACTCTCCTGTCTCAGCATATCTGAATTTTAATGAGCGTTCCAGCATTTTTAAATGAGTTTTTTATGTCTTACGAGCAGATGAGGTATCAGCCACGTACACGACCGATCCACCCTGAATACAGATCTTTCTCAATAAAATCCTCTTCATTCATTCATTTTATTCTCTGTCAGACGAACTCAGGGATTTTAAATTTGGGACAAAGACATTACAGATATACTTTTATAAGATGATATATCAGAAACTGTACAAGGACAGAAAGTGACAACACGTGCACTTTACTACAGTTTGCCTCCTCTTCCTGTATTTATTTACTATCTATTTCTTCATTTTTATTTATTTTTCTCATAGTAGTCCAAGCTTATATTGTTTTTGAATTTTCTCTGTGTTTTGTTTGTTTTGTTTTGTTGCATGTTTGCCATTTCCAAATGTTTCTATACTGAAATCTTAAATCATAAATCAAGTTTACATGCTGCACAAAATACACTGTGCATGTGTAGGTTTGCAACTTCTGCAATAAACTTAATTATTTTAGTTTTTTTTATCAGTCTGTGAGTTATCAGAAGGAAATAAATAGAAGGAAACACAGATACAAGAGGTGGCAACTTAAAAAAGTTTTGTTTTCTGGGCACATTTGAGGTTTAAAGAGTAAAAGTTATTACTGCACCCTCACCTCTACTTTTAAGTGTGTGTGTAAAGATGGAGAAGCGTGTGTGTGAAGTAAAGTTTGTGCTGCTGTTACTCTCAGCACACTGAGCTTGTTTCACTCAATGCATAATGTATGTGTGTGTGTGTGTGTGTGTGTGTGTGTCTGGTGTCAGAGAGTATTACAGCTTATCAGAGCTAAATGTGAAACACGGCTGTGTAAATGGGCTGAGAGATAGAAATGATGAGAGCAGCTATCAGCAGGCAGAGAGACCACAATTACCACCCGCTTCAATCTGAACCTCCGCTGAATGTCTGATTCGCTCGGCGGCCGGCTGACGAAACGCTGGGATGGATTTTTACCTCGTTTACAACGCAGCAAATGACACTGCACCATTTGTTGTCTGTACATACGGGCGAATCTGTCATCTGCAGGAATCCACCTGCACGTAAATCAGCATGTTGGGCCGATCAGAGCTCATCTGACGACATAAAACCGAAGAAAATACGCCGACCGAGAAGACAAGAGTCACTCGCTTTTCTTTAAGATCAAACGAATCCATTAATCCTAAAATGCAAATGACTAAATGATAGTGGAAACAACAAAAACTGGCAAATGTGCAAAGAAGTAGGAGTGGAAAATATATATATATATATATATATATATATATATATAAAATAATAGGAGGCTATCAAACAATAAAATCAACTGACTGAATTATGCAATTAAACATGACATTTAAAAACAGTCTGCAGTCTGTGTGGAAGAAATGGATTACTGGCATTTATGCTTTTATGTCTGCAGATGAACAAACTATTATGATGAATAAATAAAAGCATTTAGTACATAAATTAAAAAGAAGTGACATGTAAATTGTATTAGAGGTTGATGTTTGCTGTGCAGATGTGTTTTTAACAGACACTCATCAGGACACATTAACGAGTTTTTTCTGGATAAAAAGCACAATAATGTTTATATTCTCAACCAATTTCAATTAGTGACTTATTGAAGGTTTATAATCTGTAATCGAGTCATTACAGTAAATACGCCCGCTGCTGTGGTACAGTGATATAGTGGTGATATAACTTGATTTATATACACCTACATGATATAATTTAAAAATAGTAAAAACAGTACAGTGGAAATACTGTGAAAAAAGTTTAATTATCTAAGTAGTAGTAACTATAAGTAACTATTACTACAACTACTAAAAATAATAACAACAACAATAATAGTAAATAGCATTTGTAGTAAGAGTAGTACACCATAATATTGTATGAATAAATAATATAATATAATATAAATGTATGAGTATATTATAAAATAAAAGTGGTAATATAACAATGTCAGTAATAATATTACTTTAATAATAGTAAATGTGTGAATAGTAGTATAGTTGTGGTGTAAATAAATAAGGTGCAGTATATTATAGTAATGATTATTAATGTAGCAGAGAAGTTTGGTCCAATATGGCGGCGACGTTAACGCGTCTTCGTGTCGATGAGCGTCTCTCTTTCTGCTCCACAGTTCAAGTTTCCCGAACTGCAGCGACCGTCAGGAAACCCGTCAAAGAGCACCAACGCAATTAATCTGCTGCTGCAACTTTCATTCATTATTAACGACGCTGAGCAGCTTCCTGCTCTGAAGAAGAGCGAGTCAGGAAGAAAAGAAGAGAGACCGACAGGATTTCTGATGCTGGAAAGGAAAACAGGTCAGAGTACATGAAGGATTAAAGATCATCAACCAAGTACGAGCTTTAAAACAAAGTACAGGCTGAGAGGTGACAGATGGATCAATACTTTATCAATCAGTCTAATCACAACGTTACATCACTCAGGATTTTTTTGATGTCGTGTGTGTTTGATCTCCAGCACGTATTCAACTTCCTCACCAACACGAGTCCAACATTTATTCACGTTCGACGAGCCGCTGCCAAGTCACGACCGCCAAAATAAAACGATTGTTTTTAGCAGGAAGTAACAAAATGGCCGGACTCGTTATAATTAGCTGAGAGATAATATTTTGAAACCGCACGGCGCCAATTGTGTTTCACAATCCCTCCTAATCCCAAACCTCCCCACAGCACCCCTTTATTTTCTGTCCAATAACAAGCGGCGCCGCTGTCCCAGAAGCCCCTGCGGTTGCCATGGTAGTTAATAAAGCTCGTTAAGATCAAAGGCACAAAGAAGATTGTTGACTCTCCAGGGGAGGCGAGTGGAGCCCAGAGGAACGCAATTAAGGCCGAGGAGGGATGCTGCACGTACCTGATGCTACGCACAGACCGCTATCTGTGTGCAGGAATGTGTGTGTGAGTGTGTGAGTGTGTGTGTGAGTGTGTGTTCAAGGAGGGAAGCTGTAAGTGCAGAAGATAGGAGGTTTTGTGTGTGTGTGTCTACAAAAAAAAAACACATCCAAAGTGCACACGAGATTACAGCAGGTGTGTACATCCCATTTAACTCGGTGTGTGTGTGCGCGTGTGTGTGTGTGTGTGTGTAAATTGAAAGCCATGGGTGGGCACAGAGGGAGATGAAATGGATAATGGGTGCTCACTGAAGGCAAAAAGCTCACCTCTAATAACACAGACTGATGGTTACAATTACTATAATCACTAATAGATTTAGTGTAACTGCCATTTTAATGTGATTTTTTATGAATCGCAGAAATAACTTTGTACCAGAGTGAGCACATTTACTCGAATTACATTCAGAGTACAGTTATCGGCGTTGTGACATACAGAAACGTTTACCGCTCTGCAGAAACTCTGCGTCACGGAGGAATAACACGTGTGGTTAAACCTGCTCTCACAGTGATATATAGAAATGCAATAATGATAAAAAATCTGTCTGAAGATGAAGATCTGAGGCTGATAGTAAATCTGAGTTAAGGGGAAAGTTAAGGGGAAATTTACTGAACATGCTGACCTACTGTTCATCCATTGATTGTCAGTGTTCTGTGTCTCTTATTGATTTAAAATAATTTTACATTTTACCATTTCCTGCTGAATTAGAAGCTGTGAATCTGCAGTGAACCTCAGAGTCGTCTAAACCAAAAGATGCAAAGATAAATGATCCTCTGTTAACTCACTTCATGCTCTGCAGTAAAACGTAAACTTGTGAACGGGAAACTTTATAACCAGCCACTGATCTTTTTGCATTTACTCCATCACATGAGATTTTTCAGGCTGTTAAACTGAAGGCTTTTAGCTTCTTAAGTCATCATCCAAACGTCTGTACTGACATAATCAGACAAACAAACGTCGTCATTCGTGTCGATCATCTCGCTGCTGCTTCCTGTTCGACTGATTTTCAGCCTCCTGTTTAACACTTTCCAACCACACCTGCTGATACCTTCTCTTATCTACCAAATGTTATTTACAGACACTTCTGACAATATGATTTCCTCAAACCTTACTTTCTACAGTTTTTATTTCAGGGTGTCTCCATTATAAAAAAACCTACTTTTTTTTTTAAATCTCCAAGCTCAGTGTTCATGTTTTACAAGATCTTGATGGAAAGAAACCGTCTTCAGCATCGTTCAAACTTCAGAAAGATTGATGATGTTAAGATTACATGTTGAAAATATCACGTTGTTTATGTTTTATCTCGTTATGTTGGCGTGTTCGACAATCAGGACTCTGTTAAACACAGACGGATCCAACAGGAGAACCTCATTTATACACAGAAACTTTACAGAAGGAATAAAAGAGAACAAAAACTTTAAACACACACACACACACACACACACACACACAGCAGTGACTCCTGTTGTGGGCTGACATTAATGGTTTCATGTCTGCAGGAGAATAAGATCAGAGCGACGACAGAGGCACATTAAGAGATTAAACGCCGTGTTGCCGTCACCTTAATGGAATTAAAGAAAAGGCTCGAATCAAGTTTAATTACTGTGTGTGAGTCACTTCCAGCTCGCGTCACGTTTCTGAGCCGCAATTATTTCTTCATACTGTGTCACCGAAACCCGAGCGAAAGGCAGCGCTGAGTTTAAAGGTCCGACTCCCAACATGAGCACACGATGAGGCCGGTGTTTAAAAAGGCGAGAAGCTGCGTTTGGTGGCTGACAAAGAAAAAAAAAGATAAATTAATAATGATTTTGTTGTTTTTATACTTGAAAAGGATGGAGAGAGAGAGAGAGACAGATGAAGCAGCGGTGGTGTGACGGACAGACGACCGACGTTTGTGTGTTTCCGGTTCGTGAAGCTCGGCGGGATAATTGGTGTCCGTCACCGCTCGACTCTGCGAGAACAAAATGTGGACGGAGGACGTGATGAAGAGCCGAAGACGGAGTAACGACAGCGAGAGAAAAAACTCATCGTTTGACCGGACGGCCACGCTGTCAGTTTCTATTCTGCCAATATGAAAAAAAAACAGTCACAGTAACAAACCCGAAGACATTTATCATGAACTCTGCAGCTTTATGGAGCTTTTCAGCCTCTTTCACTGTAGTTTACTTTAGTTTTGGTCGTTCAGGAGCAGCTGTTTCCATCGAGCTCTGACAAACTAAAATATCCGCTCAGCTCACCAAGACGAGCTGCTGAAGAAAGTCATTTAACATTTCAAGGTTTGGAGGCTTTTCCAGGAGTTGGTAGAGACCAAAGTAGAGCTAAAAAGGAGTCTAACTAACTTTTCTTTAGATAATAATAATATTAATATTAATAAAAATAAGTGGTTCATTAACAATGTTTAAAAGCAGATTTTAACATCAGGTCACATCATGTAAAGTTTTTGTTTTATGGTGTTAAAACTCGCCTGTTATATTTTCTTACAATCTGTGAAAAGCACTGACAGGTTTGAGACTTTAAAGTCAGACTTCAGAAAAGCTTCAGAAAGAAAAAAAAACCTCCCCTCTCGGATGAACGCGCCATCTGCCACGCGTACGTGCGGTCGAAGACGGGTTCACGCGGCGGGCGGCACACCGGGATCGGTTCGGTTTAAACAAACTTCAAAGACCACACAGCAAACTTTAAGGACTTAAAATAAATCCACTGGAATCCATTCAACAGACCCGAACTGGGAACGTCTTACTGGAACGCAATCAAATACTCCAGACTGAAGGTTTGAAGTTTGCTTTTAAGATTTTGGGAGGAAAAAAAAAAAACACTTCATCTTTAAAACTCCACTGAAGTGCTGCAATTTCAGGGGAAACACCTCAGAGACGTTATCACAAACATAAGTTTAATTTCCCATCATGAATAATGAATCTTTAGATTTGAAACAAGCGACAGACATTAAAAATGTCAAAATATTCAAATAATACTCAATTCAAATCATCTAATATGTCTGCCGCGATGCTTTGACATGTTAAAGACTCCACAGAAATCTCAGATTGATCAAGTTTGGAAGGTGTTTAGTTGTTATAAACTACAAAATGATGCATCTCTTTCCAAAGAAGGAGTCATACTGCTAAAGATCAGCAGCATGTTGCACCTGCTCAGCTTACTGTAGGTTTGATTGTGTTTCAACAAGTTTGTTTGCTATGAAATTCACCATTTTATTAGTTTGCACCGTCTCCATGTCCACGATAACTTCATGAGTTGAGTAAAATGAGAGAAAAGCCAGCGAAGATGCAAACTCAAAGAGTTGTTTGAGTGTGTAATGACATAAAATGTGCTGTTACATGTAAAGCAGATAATATACGAGCTGTTTGTCCATTATGTCATTGTGCTAAGGTGACGATGTCTCATAAATATTGCCATAAAAAGAGGAGATCTGTTACCTGCTTTCATTGTTTCTACCTCCCTCCTCCCTTTCTGCTCTCTGTGAAGGCCTTTAAAACGTTACTGTCATAAAGGGCTGGATGAATAAATAAACTTCTGAGGCACCAGCAGAGCAAAATGTGGTTCTTACATATTGGTGCAACGAAGCATCATATAATCCATCTGTTTTCTCCCTCTGGTCCCACTAAGCAACCAAACACTGACTTAATTGTTTCTACGTATTCGCGGCTGCATCTTTAATACAAATGTTCGGAGGATAAACTGCTCTTTTGCTCCCGTATCAGGCCTTGTTTTCCATTATTGTCGGCTTGTTTTCCAATATTGACCAGCCCGATCATTAACTGTGCCGTTTGCAGTCGTTTGCTTGCACAACATTAACACAAAGCAGGACGATGGAAATAAAGACTCAAACACAAGAAGACAACAGCATTTCGATCGGCTAATTAGGAACACAGAGAGCTGAACAAAGGCGACATCTGACCTTCAGCTCTGCGAGAGCACAAGCCAAAATGCATTATTTAATTCATCAGTGGCACTGAGGTGATTGAGAAGTTCAAATGTGACTCCGCCTTTAGCAGAGGACGCTGCAGAGAGAAAACACTCCTTCCTCCATCAGTTTCTGCCTCGTATCTCCACATGAAATACAGTTTATATTCAGAAATATACTGCAGTAAAATACTATCATGAACAGGCTGATATAAAGGCTGCTGCTCTGTAGTAAACTACTGAGTCGTGCACACTTTCAGAGCTGTCATAAATGTCACATGATGCACAATATTTTCACAGCCGGCCTCTTATATAACAGCTACTTCTGGATAATAATACCTGCATCCTTTCTGCATACATCCATCCTCTGTTGCCTCCAGCGTCACTGCTACTCTGATTTTCATAAATCTGTGGGAGGCCACTCTGCTTGTAACAGGAGAGGAAATGTAGACGCCAACAAAACACACACAGTAAGCAGGTGCACACTTGTGTGCAGCACATTGATGCATTAGCATCCATAAAACATGTTTGAAGTGTTAAGCACATATAAATATACATGAAACTCGTGCATTAAAATGGGCTGTGCGTGTTGAAACATACATGCAGCAGGAAGTGAACGGGCACTTAAAAAGTACAAAGTCAAGTGCAGAGCTGCAGAGAAACGCCGACACTAAACATGGAGGACGCTGCAACTTTCTATTACTGTTGCTCACATAAACAGCAGAGTGTTGGAGGTTTTATTAGAGCTGAAGAGAAGCTGGATTTAAGAGGTGGGGCAATAAAGAAATGATCCATCTTCTTTTCTTCAGCCGTTTTATTTAAAAGCAAAGTGGCTGTTTTATTTTGGCCTGTTTATAGTTAGTGCAGCACTGAACTGTGAACGAGGTGATAAATCAGCAGCCGCCAAACACTGAGAGGTTTCTGCAAGGTGAATCACGCAACTGATGGTAAAAGTGAGAGTAAAAGTTTGTCGAATGATCAGCCTGAAAGCATTAAGTAGCTTTAATCAATAAAAAAGTTGGTTGACAGCTGTAAGAAGGACTGTTGGGATCCATCAGTGAGTGTCAGCTGCAGTTTAAATGAAGCTGTAATACGAGTGAAGCAACGTGAGTTTGTCATGCTGCAGTCTGCAGAGGATGTAATCTGAAATTATTTCACTGCAGCAATCTAAGCGCTTGAATTAGCTCTGGGTATCAGCTAATACTAAAACTATTTCAGTCATACTCGTATCAGCAGCCCTGCAGGAGAAGATCATGACAGAGCTTTCAGTTCAGAGCAGCAAACTCCCGCCTGCAGATCAATAAAACCTTCAGATCTTTTATGTAATTTAACACCACTGTAAATGAGAATTATCCTCAGTGATGTTTTAATGTGAAATAAAGTCTAAATTTTCTGTAAATGAAGTCCCTCATGTTCTTTTAAAACAGCAGGGACAGTGGCTCATTAATAATAATCGCATTAATCATCACCAAATGTGCACAGATGTGTGTGACATGCCTCAGTTAGTCAGCGCTGGATGCTGTGTAGTTATGACTGAATGAAAACATCATCCTAACGCGGCAGAAAGCCGAAACACGCTGACGGGTTGCGAGCTTCTCTGTTTGCAATTTTACATCTCACAGCCACGAAGCATGCAGGACCAGCAGATTCCTGAATTAACCGTCAATCCCTGCTGCACACGAGTTTCTAAGACGCCGTGCAGACTGACGGTTTCTTCATGCAGATGTTTCTACTTTCAAAGATGCACAAACTGAACTGAACACGCTGAGCATCAGGTCGATCAGTCACACTCCTCACAAACCAGCCGACCTTCTGCACACTGTTTCTGTACCAGGAAAACAGAGACAAACTATATTTGGTTAACTGCAGCATGAATTATTTAATCAGACAGAGAGGAAGGGAAATGGGTGAAACCACCGACGATGAGATATCAGCATTTAAATGAATTTGAACTGTGATTATTCCTTTTAAATTAAAATCTGTCACAGTCTCAAATAAAAGATCTGCAAACTCTCATTTAGTGCTATAAACATGTTAAAGTGGATTCATACAACATCCAGCACCAGTGGATGTCACGCGAGAGCATCTCAGACCAAAACCAATCGACTGATCCTTTTCAAAACAAGACTTTATGAATGAAGGTTTAAATAGCAAAAGTTTTTATCTCTTTCCAGATAGTCGGCCTTTTGTCAGAACTGCTTTATTTTCTGCGTTAGATGTTTTCTACTGCATGAAAACAATTTTAAAAACTTGTCTTATGTGAAAGTTGAGCTGCTCACAAATACTCAAAACAACATTTGTGTGATGTATAAACTGATCAGTTCAACCATGATTTGTGTTTGAGCCAAAGAAAGAAATGTTTGTCTTCCCTAAAATGTTTCCTGCTGCATTAATCAACGTCTTTGAAAGAAAAACTTGTATTTAACAGCATCAGCAGTTTCCACAGGAAGTCCGGTCTGCTTATCTGCGGCCTGTTTGAATCCTGCAGCAGCCAGCAGGCCGAGGATGAATGACTGCAGTTTTACTTGCAGATAATAGACGGCGGTGGATCCGTGGTGATCAGATAGTGGACGCTCATTACTGCGGTCACACCTCCAGATAATGTCCACTCTGATCTGATAGTGTACAGACCTCCATTATTCAGACAGATATTGGACCGTCAGTGGTCGGCGGGCTCGATGAGTTGAAGCTGCGTCAGGGGACGGATAGGCCGCTAATGTGTGTGTGTGTGTGTGTGTGGGTGTGTTTGTCAGGATTTGACTCCATTTTGTTTTGTTTTTTTTAAATGCGAACAAGTTTTTCTGAAAATGAGAATCAAGTAAGTTGTGCTAAACTCTGCAATACGATCCCATAAAGTGTCCGTCTCTTCTGTTACTGCAGCTCTTTGACGTTTCCCTTTTTCACATGCACGCATTCATTTAATCAAATAAACTTTACATCCATCCAACAAAGAAAGATGCATAAAGAAGGTACAGATTTCACATCCAGTGTGGATGAAGAAACGACCACTTAAACTACTTTGTTTGTTTTTTGAAGATTCAAAAGTTGATCTCTTACCTTTCTGTCATCTGGTTGTCTGATCAACCCTTCCTGACACCTGAAACAAGAAGAAAAACAAAATGTTTGTTGATTCATTTTCACAGCTATAATTACAATCCTGTTGCAGCAAATGAAGACGTTGTTGTCAGGTGATCTGTTGATTGATGAGGCTGCTCTTTGGTGCTCAAGTGAGTCAAATTAAAGCACACTGAGTGTTCACGGTGATGGAGCAACAACACCGAGGCTCATTGATGTGCTTTGAATAGTTTTGGGTCGACAGTGAAGCTCAGTGCCTCGGAGGAAGTACACACACATCAGGCTTTAAAAAGAAATCATGAAAAATAAAAAAAAAACAATTTGCAGCATTCAAATGTTCGCTTAAAACAAATTAGACTGCACATCGTTACGCTGTCGTTCCCAACAGTTTTATTACTGCAGTTAGAGGAAGAGCAGAAGAGGGGAGAGCGACACTCAGACGAAATCGTGAGTCAGATCTGATGTTCGAGGATATCGTTGAACCCTCTGAGTCATCACGACACCAATTCTCGCTCCATCTTTTAGCATTTGTTGGCAAACTGCATCTCTCTGCGATGAAAAAACACTGAAACCAAAGCGACTCAGAGGCAAATGGATTCATTTTAAAAGATGCAGAGGCAGCTGACAAATGGATGTCATCACGGAGGAGAAGGGATGAATGGGAGCAAAAACAGCAGAATAAATTACAGACGAGTTTTTATTCCATCTACACGTCTCCACATCTGATAGATGACTTTTAAACACTCGCAGTGTGTGTGTGTGTGGGGGGGGGTGAAGTGTGATTCTTGGAGACGGAGCAAAGATGCTGAAGGAAAGCGATTTTTTAAAAAATGAGCTAAAAATAGATCAATTAATCAGCTTTCAATATAGAGCTCCTCGTCTCCATCTTGTCTTTTCCTCTGTCACCTTTTTTCTTCTTTCTCCATTTTTCCTTTTCCTTCCTTGCAGAGGAAAATCTCATCAGGACATTATCAAAAGCTTTCTCTGACTCTCTACGTCGAAATGAAATTAGACTGCTCGAGCTTTTTAAAAGGCAGCCGGCGACTTTGATCTCGAGATAGCATCGCTAACGTCACACAGGGCACTTCACGTGTGTGTGTGTGTGTGTGTGTGTGTGTGTGTGTGCTGAAGAGAGATGGTTTTTGCAAAAGAAGAAAATCCTCCAGGGTGAAGATAAAAATGGGGCGAGTTCAGGTGAAGCATTTATCAGGAAGGTGTTTGAGGCTTAACG
Source organism: Amniataba percoides (assembly GCA_037176925.1). Lineage (NCBI taxonomy): Eukaryota > Metazoa > Chordata > Actinopteri > Centrarchiformes > Terapontidae > Amniataba > Amniataba percoides. Next base: position 1,148,004 of record JBAJHX010000049.1, on the reverse strand, counting down.
AGGACGGAGTTCAGATGAAATGGACTCGGATACGTCTGAACGCGGCGCTTTGACTCGGATGACTCCAGCTGTCTCCACTTGCTGAGCGAAGTAAATCTTATTTGGAGCAGCGCCCACACGGCTTCCCGGTGACCCAGAGATAAGAGGTCCCATGTTTCACTTTGAGCTCAGTCAATTATGAAGGTAACACAAGCCGCCGTTAATTTTGCTAATGACCATCCTCAGCGGGCTTTTATAATCTTATAATTGAGCAATAACATGACAGAGAGTTACAGCATCACCATCAAACCAGGGCACAGGTTTCCCATTTAGTTCAATTATAACACCATGCAGGTTCATATCGTATCACATACACAGCAAACACAGCCATTGATACTGCTCATGATCTGCTGTGAGACATCTGAACATGATGTGAGCTGCAGGTCTGACAAAGGAAATCTATAGATGAGCACACAAAAGTCAGCTGTCGTTTAAGTTCAGATGGAAATGAGTAAAATTAATGTTGCATCCTTCCCTGTGAGCGTAAATTAAGTTTGTCAAGTGGGAAATAGTTTGTGATCTCAGTCCAGCATCATGGTAGGAAACAAAATCAATGAATATAAAAGTGAAATAAAATGTGTGTGAGTTCCAGCTGTTTACTCCACACTTGATAAAATAACTGGAGGTTTTACAGAAATCCTGATGTTTGTGCAAAAGGATTAAAATGATATTTTGGGCGTCTATATGAAAAAATATAATAAGACCATAATCTAAAGATCCAAACCAGCACTGAGGACGCTCACGTGTCTTTCCTCGTTGTGATCAAGTTATTTAACCATCTGATCTTTACGGGAAACACGACAACGAGCTGCAGGAAGCTTTTTACTTCAGGAAGAGTCATGGGAGTAAAAGTTCAGGTACTTTGGGTCGAAATGCAGCTTTAGTGAAGCTTTAAACACAGTTATGTTGTAGAGGAAGCAGCATGTCCAGTCTAATAATCTCCAACCTTACTCCATCCACGCGAGGATCCACTGATTTTATTCTATTAGGATTTCCTCCTCTGTGCGCCGTTAATGTAATCTGCTGAGGCCTTTTTAAAGATGATGGCAGAAAACAAGCTCTGAAAAGTTCAAGCAGACTTTGATGCTAAGTAAAGGAGGAGTGCTGCAGGGAGGTATGGATTCAAGGGGAGGCTAATAGTCTATTATTGTGTGGTTTTCCTTTTAAAAGTTGGTATATGGGCTAATGGCATGCAGCAGGGAAAGTTTTTATGCTGATGACGGTGTATAGTTTCCAGTATAAGTAAAGAAGTAAACAGGAGAAGTGCTGAGGCATGAATGTATTAGCATTTGGACCAGCAGGCTGGACCGAGTGCACACACACACACACACACACGCGCAGTGTATGTTCACACACATCATATTCACATATACATCCACACATACGCACATGAAAGCCAGCGTGAAGAAATAAGAGGTCAACTGATCTAAAAGAGGAGCTAACAGCTTCACTAAGCATCAAAAACAAGCAAATCCTGAAAGTGATTCATAAAAACATCAATGCTCATCTGTCACAAAACAGCATTATCTTTTATGTTTAAACTGTATTTATGGCATTTTTACCTTCTATATTTTAGATTTTACATCTATTTGTTGTATATCTTTCCCATTTTTCTTTCTATTGAGCTACATTAAGTGAGTTTCCCCAATGTGGGATTAATTAGGTTTTATTTTATCCACCTTATCTTAAAAAAACAACAGATACACAAAACAGAGACTGATGATGGCAGTTTTAAAGGTTTTCTACTCTGTGGTTTGTTTTTTGACAATACAAGACAGCTTTTCTAAAGAAAGGCTGGGAATGAATCTTTCTAATCAAGTTTATCTTCAAACAAATCAAATCCTGCTTGTTGGTCAATCATATTATAGACTTCCTGTATATTTAAAACAGAGATTCAGCCCACAATTCAGTTTATCTGAAAGGAAGTGCAGCATAAAATGCATAAAGACAAACAACATTAACGTGAACTTAAAAAAACAAAGTTCAACAACCAAAATCAAACCACATTCACAGCGAGTTTGAGCAGAGGAAGCTCACTTTAAGCTAACTTTAACTTTAACTTGAAAAGGTTTGACCTGTTTTGTTTCTTTGTGTGTGTTTTGTCTTTCATTGGTCAGCTAGCTTCCTCAAACACACAATCAAAGTTTACCTGATTTGTCTCAAACGCATTTACACACCGCAGCTCGTACCTGTGTTTCCATGAATCCACCTGATGAAGCTTAAGATGACCTTTTTATAGTGTTGAGACAGGAAGTGGAAGAAACCAAGTGGCACACTTAGGGAGGGGGGGTTTTAAACAGGGCATCTTTAGATTGAAATCTGTTGGAGTTTAATGGGATTTTGTTAGTTAAGAGGGAATAGTAGAGTTGAAATATGTATTTTCTGTGAATAAATATGTCTTTATTTCCTCTTTTTCAGCAGATGATAAACTATGTGTGTATAAAACCTCCCTTTTATACACACATAGTTTATCATTGGTATGACCGAGTGTCTTTAGTTGTTTAAGTTCTTTCCCTCATGAGTAATTCGTTCAATTAATTCAGTCTAATGAGTGTGTTGTTTTCACCTTTTCACTTTTAAATGACCCCACACAGTAAAGACGTGTGGAGATAAACGTCTAACAAAGTCTGACCTGCACAACGGCCTTCAGCTGCAAACAAAAATACGATTCCTGCAGAAAGTTTCAGCTCTGGAAAGAAAAGTCCTTGTGAGGGAGAATTT
>JBAJHX010000049.1:1122924-1134276 GCA_037176925.1 Amniataba percoides | reverse complement strand
ACCAATCTGAGCTCGAGATCGGTCCAGGTTTTTCAGATCTTTAAGGCCAAGTTAGTACAACATGATTTTAGCCTGAACTTGTCGACAGGTTTTCAGATTGCAGACAAAAGCTGTAAAGTAAATCCTCGCCCTCCTCCATGAGTGACAATCACTAAGATGCAATCTGAGAAATGCACCTTATCTATCCGGTTAAACATCTGGACCCGTCTGCAAGTCCACAGCCTGAAGTGTGAAATTAGTTTTGACCAGCATTGACGGCGCTGACAACCCAAAACCAAAAAAAACGACACAGACCGAGAGAAATATCAGAGGACGGAGCAAGCAAAGCTGCAAACTAACTCCTTACAGACATCAGCTTTTATGGGAAATAAATGCTGGATTCCTCATAATGAATCACTCATCTGATGCACAAACCACAACAACCTCAAGATCCTCTGCTGTAAGACAAGCGGTCGAGCGATGTGATCAACAATCTGCCAACTCTAAAAATAGCACATTATGAGTGTCCATCTTCCATCATTATGTCATAAAATACAGAAATCTAAGGAATAAAAGCTTCAATCAGACACCAAACAAACTGATAAAACATCAGGTGACGTTGACAACATTTCCAAAAAGGAACCATGAATCAAAGTTTGTGCAGGAAACAAACCGTACTCGTCTGTCAGGTGTGTGTTCAGACGCCTGAATTGCTCTGTTCAGTGTGCAAAAAGCTGAAATGTAAAGAGAAACAAAGCGTCTGAAGAAAAAGACCAAAAATAACGTATATTCGCGAGCGTGGGTCGCCGCTGTCCTCCGACCGGCTGAGGGGGAGTTTTTTGACACACTGCTGCCGTAGAAACCAACAGTGCAATCTTATCACAGCGAGGCCAGAATCAATTTTTAATGGGAGACCAGAGAGAAAGACAAGGAGAGGGTGGACAGAGGAGGAAGAGGAAAGCAACGTGAGAGAGAAAAGGAGACGGAGTGTGGCGAATCAACAAAATGGTGACAGTGGAGGATACGCCACTCGTCTGTTCGCTTCCCTCTAAAGGCCTCTTTCATTTCATTTTACTGGGTCACATTCACATCAAAGGATCTCTGTCTGTTTGGGAGTGTGTGGGTGAGAGCTGTGTGTGTGGAATAAATGCAAGTCGAAGTGCATGGAGATGGGTAAGTGTTGGCAGAGAGAGAGAGAGAGAGAGAGAGAGAGAGAGAGAGAGAGAGGCAAACATCCTCCATCAGGCAGCAACAGTTGTACCAAGTGTAGTCGTGTTTTTATCAGAAAATATCCTCCATGTTTTTCTGCGCAGACTCATACAGTAAAAATCAGATTACTCTTTAAAAGAAATCACTCTCAGTACCTCCAGTGATTCTTCTACCCTGCATTAACTCACAGTTTTGGCATCAGATACGACAGAAAAGCAGACAGACACAGTTAGACGAGCTGCTGTTTGGTGGAAACCAAATCAGAGCTAAAAGGAGAGCAAACGATGGAAAAACATCCATCAGGCAGACAAAGACAACAATCCAATGGAAAGATATATTTTATGGTTTATAAGACTCAACAGTCTTTATGAAGATGTTTGAATTAGCTAACTTACAATAAAATAAGCCATTAAATGTGACGAGGTAGAAAGTAGGACTCGTTCGACATTAATGTTGTTATCTGATTTCTCAGCAGTTGTGCATTCACTGGAAACAAACTGCATTCATGTTTACTCAGGATACTGCTGCACTGTCTGTATGATGACCTGCTACAAAGAAAGAAAGAAGCAAAATAAAAAGGCAAAATGTTCATGTTTTTCTCTCAAAAGCTGGTGAGTTCGCAGCTCATCCGACTCTCAGCAGCAGCAGATTTCCAATTTCAGCCAGTCAAAACTCTGAGCCGCCAACATGTAAGAGTGTGTGTGTGTGTGTGTGTGATATGTGCCCTGTGTGAAGCTGAATATAACAGCATGTTCAGCCTTATTTAATATTACATACGTCCATGTGTTCTCGCTCTTCCTCCCACATGAGGAAGACCACCCGCGACTCCAAACGTGAGTTCGAAACACCTGAAGTTCTTACGGCTGCCTCAGATCTCGATCAGGATCATCGACCGGATCATGAATCCCAACGCAAGCTGCTCTGTGTCTGCAGTGTGTGTGTGTGTGTGTGTGTGTGTGTGTGTGTGTGAAGCTAAGCGTGACTGAACCGGAGCATCTGTGCTCAGCCCTGAATAATTAAAGGTTATTTATATATGGTGAAGAAACGATGCACTCATTGTCTTTTTTTTCCCACAGTTAAGCTGTGTTATGTGTGGTCGACCGCCCGAGTGACTCACTCACACACACACACACACACACACACACACACACACACACCGGTACAGTATAGATTCACACAATCTGATGCTCTGAAGAGTCTTAAAGCAACACTGACTCCAAACACATGCTCATTTTCGACTAATTTTCTTGAATAAATACATTTTGCCAGCATAAGACTGAATGTCCACTGAATTATTGATGAACGGCAAAAAAAAACTGTGATGGTTGTAAATTTGCTCATAAACCTGCAGAGGAGCTAGTTCATAAAACGTCAGATCATCGTGGATTTTTCAGAGTTAGAGAAAAGCTTTGTGTTTGTTTACGCACAGAAAGAAGTAAATCTGTGAAGAATGAAAAAGCAGAAGAGTTTAAGTGATTGAATTCAGACGTTCCTCTTCTTTTCTGAGGTCTGGTTAAATTTCGACCACTAAAACTACCTGTGTAAGTCTCAGATTTGCCACATGAATCAACAGTTTCTGTGTCAGATGAAAAATACTGCACTTTTCTATAATTGCAGACAACTTTTACGTTGACTGGTTCGTTCTCTCGGTTGATTCACACGTGTGAGAGGTGAGGTGTCAATAATCTGCACTGCTGGAGCAGACTCAGATCTCATCACACAACTACAAAGAAAGCAAATATAATCACAATCAGCGAATAAACATGCATGCTCTCCTCCACAGCACACACACTAACACACACTGAGTCAATAGCAGGTGTCAGTAGCAGTGCAGCTTCTTTATTTCCCATCAATCAGTGAGCTGAATTAAAGACATTGATCACACTCGGAGGCTGCGAGCATCACTTGGCTCTGACTTTAAGCCGAGTCCAGAGTGAGGCGAGGAAGAGGAGGGCAGCCGGTGACCTCCACGTGACGACGAAGGCCGACGTCAGCGGAAATCCAACCTGCATTAAGCTGCACTGAATCCCGACTTTGACCTCTGACCTCATTGTGGAGATGGTGCGCAGAAAGGAAAATCCACCCACGGTTTAATAAATAATCACAAATGTATGTTTATCTTTATCCACACGTTCCTTCTGCTCCGTGAATCACGAGGCGGTCGTGGGTGTTTTTATTATTAAGAGAGAAAACAATTAAAGAAACGACTCAAAGAGAAAACTGTGCATCAAACTACTTTAGATAAAATAAGAGACATTATATTATTAAAGCTCTTAAAGAGAAGATAAAATATGTTGAAAGAAAAGCATGAAGAAATAATTTGTATTTAAAAATAATTAGTCATTTGTTTAGTCACTACGTGTCTACTGATGAATTTACTGTATTAATCACTACGATGAATCTGTGAAAATGAAAGCAAACAGACCAGCAGACAGCAGGTTTTCTGTTTCTGTTAGTTTCTTAATGTTTCCATCACATCAGACTGAACGGTGCTGCGGTTTGTTCTGGATCGATTCAACTTTCTTCCACCGCCGACTGAAGGTCCGTCTCCTTACGTTAGCTAACAATACCACCTCTGACCACAGGGGGCGCCTGAACCAAGTGAAAAGTAGAATTTATTGAGCTGCTTTAATGACTTTTATGCATTAATTTTACATGAGCGACATGAAATGTTATTGATTTTTTTCTCTTGTTTCGCTTCATGAAAATGGAGGGATCATTAGCAAAGATGTGTTTTCAGGTATAATGAGATGAACTAATGATAATAACAGCGGCATAAATACGCCGTGCCATGCTTGATGGCGGCTGCGCTGGCATTTTTGCTGATATAACACAGTGAAAATGGCCCCCTCTGCCTCCATTTTCACTGACAGGCTGACACATAATATTTTGTGTATTGCCTCATAAATAATGAAGAGTGCAGAAAACTCTATCATGTCCGTTTGCTCTTTGAAAATGCTGGTTAATGTGAAAAAACAAAGTATTTCTGACCGTAAATATTTGTTTATAATCTTAATCTAAAGTCTCCTTCTAAAGCTGGTTTGATGGTAGATTAGCATGTGTTCACTAGTTTTGTTATTTCATGAGGAGAGACTGACCACATCTAATTTTCCCTGGAGGTGTAAATGAAGTTGTGTATTCATGACAATGATTTTGAACAGAAGGACACTCTGACTTGTAGATTAGGCTGCCGTGATCTGAGCGGGCTGCGACACAAAAGTTGTTTGCCTCAATTATTGGACGTTTTATTGGAGGGTGCGGGCGCCTTGGCAGGGTGATCAGCGGTGAGGATTGGTGTGCAGATGGCGTGTCAGTGGAAGTTAGCCGACATTCGGGGGCTCAGAGCGAGCGTGGAGGTACCTCAAACAACAAATCAAAAGAGAGTCTGTTTGTGTCTTTGATTCGGGATCCTCATGCCAAAGAAACAAACTTTAATCTCAGCGGGGTAAAACGCTCTCCGCTCTGCCTCATTGTATTTCCAAAGTTGCAAAATTGATTTTTTTTAAAAGAAAATACCAGCAGGTGTCCCTCCTGGCATCCAAACATGGAAGTGACTTTATTGTAGTGATGCACAACCCAACTTTTTCTCCCCGTCTGACAAATATATAAACTATAAAAACTGTAGATCCCCAAATCTGACTTGATGTTTTTAAATCTGCAAAACTAACTCCATCGTAAATGGCTGCATTCATAAAAAGTTTCTATCCAAAGGTTTTACTTGCATATTTGCACACAGAGCTATCAAACATGCCGGCCTGACCGATGGCAGTAATTTCAGCGTCTTGTGCCCAAAAGCACTTCAGCATTTTGCAGACGGATGCAGGTATCAAACAACCAAGTCGACAACCGGCTCGACGTCCTGAGGTGCAAAATAGTTTACGCCGACTTTTCTCATTTTCAGCAGAGAGCACTTTGCGTTGCATGTCTGCAGAGATTATGTGAAGAATCATCATTTCAGCCTCACGGGACACAAAAAATTAGATTTGGTTATTATTCTGGATTTTATGCATTAATATTTGGTTTAATATTCGGCCTGTTAAATTTTGGGATGAAAGCCTCGTCTCCAACCGGCGGCTCTAATCTCTTTTTGGCCGCTTTGTGTTGTTTTTTTTGTGTTTCGGGTGAATTGGACAATGGGGCTATTTTTTTTTATTGTATTTCCCTGTTTGGTTACAAATATCTTGCTGTGCTGCTGCTCTCCACCCCAAACACACACACACACACACACACACACACACACACACACCAATCAGAAACAGACCAATGATACACACAGGAAGAAACACACACACACACACACGCAGACCAAAACAGACAAAGGCAGATTATTTTCTGCTCTCTCTAAAACAGGGATTAGTCAGCTGCTCCTCTAATAGAAAAACTGGCCTAAATAATTCCTGCAGTTACACAGTGTGTGTGTGTGTGTGTGTGTGTGTGTGGATGAAGAGAGTTTTAAAAATGAGAATTACAGGATGTTCCACAGTCCATGTGCTTTTGTGCATCACATTTACTTAGTGTGCAATGAAACTATGAATGAACCTGTGTGAACTTCCAGCTGCGAGACCAGAAATTCTTTGACTTTGACGACGATATCGTATAAAAAACAGATAATTATCAACATATTTTGCTATTTAAAACCAGATTTGAATGGAAATATAAAAGACGGTGCAGCAGCATCGAGCCCTTCTCTGAGAAAAGCTTCGCTACCTGCGAGTATACCTGCGTGACGCCAACATGAATCATTTTCACAGTTTTCTCTGGAAATATTCTCCGTCAAAGGAAACCGTCCAAAGAAAAGCCGCTAATAGTCTGCTGAGCGACGTTTCCACAGTAATTGGACGTAAAAGAGACGTCGCAGGATGAAGCTGTGAAGTCTTTGGGATTTCATGTGCAGAGCTTCAGCGACACAAACAGAATTTATTTCACCTCAGTTTTTTTTGGGGTGGAAGCAGAGATTAAGACGGTGGATAAAAAAATATCTAAAACTACCTGCATGTCCAAATAGACATAAAGGTATTACTTTTTGTGATTTGCATCAACTGACACTTGTTTTTGGATATAAAGCTTAAGTGTGTAGACTAAAAACAGATAAGATCGACGAGAGTAAAGCACTTAAATCTCTGAAGTACTTTAAGCTGGACTGTAATTAAGTAAATGCACTGAACGTGTCAGTAAAACGACGCATATAATGTGCAGTATGCTTCATGTTTGTGCATTTTTCTGTGTGTGTGTGTGTCATGTGCCTTCAGTGCAATCCAGCAGAGGTGTGTGTGTGTGTGTGTGTGTGTGTGTGTGTGTGTGTGGTTCTTCCATTAGAATAAAAGGAGAGTGCTTACTAATTACGGTGGACATATTTCACCGCTGCGGCGTTCTCTGGCCTATTAAAGTCCTCGGCTGTAATTAGCCCAAAGCGACTACAGTCATTTGGTGTGTGTGTGTGTGTGTGTGTGTGTGTGCGTGTGCGTGTGTGTGTGCGTGTGGAGGATGAAATGTGATTATTTCATCCCTCCCGTCAGTGGACATTTTAAATGGAGATGAGGATTCCTCCTGCCAAGAACAGAGTCATAATGTGTACAGTAATGATAATAATCAGAGAGAAGATCTGATTGAGAAGATGGAGGGAGGCTTTGGAGAGAGAGAGAGAGAGAGAGAGAGAGAGAGAGAGAGAGCACAATGGTGATTAGATGAGTGGAAAAGACTGCCTGCCTTCCCAATAACTGCGCTGCCTCCGACTACAGAGAGAGAAGAAGCGACGGGATTAATGAGCTCTCATCCTGAAGAGGGAGAGACGTCGTTTTCTTCGGCTTTCAGCTCTGCGTCCACACGAGTTCGGCTTTCTGTCACCACGTTTAAATATCGGACACTCGTTCAGTCAGCCGCTCAGAGCAGCTCACGTCAGCGGCCTGTGTTGTTGTTCGGTTTGTGATTTTCACGACTGCGCCTAAAACCTAAAAATCGAAAATAAATGCACGTTTCAACCCAAAGTGTCTGAACTTCCCGCGAACCTTCTTCAAATCGAATCTTCCTGCAGCTCGTTGTTTTCAGTCCGCTGCCGTTTGAGAAAGCGACGTTTCCTCCTCAGCATAAAAACTCGGTCGCTCCGTCTGTCATTGATCTTCTTCTGCTCCGAGTCCACGTCCGACAGAAACAAACTGAAAATACAGTTTGTTTGAGGATGCAGGCGTTTTCAAAATAAAATGCTGGGAATACTCGACCAATCACAAACGTTCAGACAGGAACTTTTCAGGGGTAAAATAACGTCCCTGAACTTCATTTATTCGTCGGTTCCTGTGGAGGAAAAGCTCTGAACTCTAAACCTTCTTGAGGAAAGTTCCTGTGACTGATTTGACACCTTGTCTTCATAAAAATGAGCATTTGATCAAGAGGTCAAAGGTCAGATCTGTGCATCAGTACTCGCTGTAGAGGGTCTTAAAGAGCCTCCATCTCATCAGAAGTATCAGGCAGCTTGTTCCTCTGCTGACCAGATGTTGGAAATGATCAACAGTTTTAAGAGAATAAAAAGATTTTCAGAAGCAAACTGATGTGTTTCTCTGGTTCAGTGCTTAGTGTGAAATCTGAGAAGAGAGATGAAGGAGAAACAGAGATAATAATGATGGAAAGACGATGGGAAAAGAGACAATTTGGAGAAGATAAAGAAAGACATGTGAGAAGAGGAGCGACAGAAATGAGTCAAAAGAAAGACTGAAGATAAAAAAAGAAAATCTTTCTGCAGGACGCAAACACTTCTCCAAACTTTCCTTTTACTTTACAGGCTTTGATGAGCTGACAAACATAAAATAAAGTCACTAAAAAAAAACTACCTTTCACTTCCCCTCTCTCACACACACACACACACATTCACTTAGTGTGTGATAATCCCGCCGACTCAGCTGTGGCTCCACTGCTGTGGCGTAATTGGAGAACCGGAGAAGGAACCTGGAAGCCAAATGTGATTAGTGGTGTGTGGAGCCAGAGATCGACCGTCTTTGTGTGGCTGCTGCGTGAAAACGAATGGACGCCGGTCGGACCGAGCCGCCGGGGAAAACGTGAGGCGGCGACGTTCCTCTGTCATGTGATATTACAACTTAAATTTTCCATTAGAGGTGCAGAGAGACGTCGTCATCCGCTCAACCAACAAGACGAAGAGCACTCGGACGGTCACGTTACATCAGGAAAACGTATCACACCTAATAATCTCCAGCAATGAAGTTTTTGTTCCTTCAAGGCATCAGAGTGATTTAATTCTGGCATATACTTAATTATGAAAATGACATTTCACTGTTCTGACTGCTTATTTTAAAGGTAAGAAATGAAGAGATAGAAATAAATCAGTTTAATGCAGATTGTGTTGGGTCGGCTGGTTCAGACTCTCTTTCAGGTTTGGTGGTTGTGGGTGTTAAATCTCAGACCCCTGAATGACTCCTGAAGGTTTTAAGCTTCATTTTGATGTGCAGGTTTGGAGGATTTTAAAGAAATCCAGCTGCCACATGAAGCTTTTATCTCGCCACACGTGACGCCTCCTCTTCCTCCTCCTCTTCCTCCTCAAACCGGAGTTTTGCTTTGTTCAGACCCGGTGGGGCGACTGCAGATTATAACGGTCTCTTTTTAATGATGTGAGGTAAAAGAAATGACGAGTTGGTGATATCAGAGTCCTGCGTGGCAAACAGAAGTTTTATCTCATCAACATGCTCTCTTTGCGAGTGAATCATAAGACTAAAATCTTTGCGTGTTTCCTCCACTCAGTGAATATTGTAAATTCACCCGAGTCTGTCCTCGTGTGTGAGCCCGAGATAAACCAATTCACGGAAAGAAAAAGCAGCTTCAAAGCTCTAATGGAGGTCAGAAAGTCCACGGGGATCCTTCAACCTTTAACACGTGTGACACGTGTGTGATGGGCAGGAGAGGAAACAGGCGGACGACCAGCTGAGGAGGTAATTGGGTGAAAAGAGGCTTCATTTTACACCCGTGCAGAGAAACACAAAACGTGTCCACAGGCTGGCAGTTACGTTTGATTGAAAGATGCTTTTGAAACGAAACTATTATCACAGCGACTGTCCAGCACGAGCAGGACGTCATCTGATCGTCACTGTCGGAGCCTTTTGCCTCCAACTTTTTCTACACTGATTAATTACAGCAAAGCAAAAGTTCAGTGTGGAAGCCGCTTCGTTAATCATGCGGTGAAGAGCATGAAAACCTGATCTGCTCTCTGTAAATCTTTCGAGTCTTTTTCATTAAAACCTACAGACGCCTGGCAGCTGTTTGTTCGCCTCCCTCTGCTGTAAACTGTGAATTCCTGCTGTGCCGCATCAAATGATTAGTTGAGTTTATCAAGTTGATTTTTAAAGTTTATTCGCTGCCTAAATGTCTGTTGTCAGAAGATAAATCATATAAGGTCATATTTTGATTGAGTTCTTTAAATTATTCAAGTGATCATCATTTATCTTCATCAACATTAAGTGAAAACATCTCTTCTGCATGTTTTCTGTCAGGATCACGTTCATCGTTCTGCAGACGTGGATAAAAACAAATTCATTTGTTAAAGTTTTAAATTAGCCGCTCCTTCTCATTTTCTCTTTGACCATCCAAGCATCATTCCCTCTTTCCCCCTTCGTTTATTTCTACCCTTTTTTCTCCTTTTCCACCTTCCTAATCTCATGTTCCTCCTCTCTCGTCATTTATCATCTTCAACATCCTCCTCCTCCTTCTCCTTCCTCTCTCAGCTGGTGATCATTCGCTCTTTGATGGCTGTTTCTTTGAGCACTTTGGCTGTAAATCTCTGACCTCTGCAGTATAATTTGCTTGGATTAACCCTTCATGTCTTTCATAGATGATCTGATATGTCCTTCCTGCAGTGGAGCTCGTTAAACATGCTGAACTTATTAAGTATATTTGGGTCACTTTGACCGACTATCAAAGGTTATTGTCTGGATATTTATGATATTTTGCAAAGGGCATCAGTTTTTATAGCAGAGATCAATAATTAGTTTACCAAAGGCTGTTCTCCTTTTGTTGGCTTTAGTGTTTCACAGTAAAAGACAATGAACCAGGAAAAGACCGCAGCACATAAAGCTGTCCGACTCCCGTCAGGTACAAAACATGAACTTTTATCTGCACTCGTTCCTTCATTCAGATCATTTTGGTCTTCATCTTATTTCAAGGACAGTCGGGACTAAAGATTGTTTGCACCACTTTACTGAGACTAAAGGTTAAAATGAAATAAATAATCCATGATAAAACTAATTCCTGGATGTTTCTTCTCATCAGTTCCTTTGTTTCATTAGTTTTTCTGGTTATTAGTTTCAATGTGCAGCTTTTTATAATGTTAATGATTTTATAATGTTCTGAGAGCCAAAATACTGCAAAAGCTGAGTAACAAGCTGCCTGTTGGACGCCTGTGCAGACTCACATGATGTGTGGGAGCTTCGTCTGTGAGCACCCACTTCCTGAGTCACATCCGTCAGAGTTAGCGCTGTCTGGGTCAGCCGAGCATGAAGGCTTTACCGGGGAGTCGATAGATGGTTTTTTTTTTGCTTTTTTTGCCCTGGTTTCATCGGAAAGTGATGCATGTAATCGACCAGAAATAGGCTGCGAATTGATGAAATGCAAAAAGTTTTCAGCACCTTCTCGCTGCGTCTGGCTGGAGTGCGAAAGATCGGTCACCGCACGGCACTAAGACAAAAGAACAACATGAACTGGCTGCAAAAAAGATTTGCCTTCCACACTCGAGACTACCTATGATAATGGAGTAAAACACACATATACAGTATGAATGTGGAGGCCATCTGTTTTAGGAAACGAGCTGAACTATGAATTCATGAGGCGTTTTTAAAGAATTGCATCTTCAGTCGGAATCGATGAACTTGTTGCTGAGAGCCACAGACACAAGTGAGCCAGTCGATAGCTAATTGGTACATAAACTGCATTCATTTAACGTAATTTCACCACGTTTGATGTTTATTTATTGCCTTACCTCATTAAAAATAATCTGCATTGCATCATTTTAATAATTTGCCTTTAAATACAGACATACAGTTTAATAAAATGGCTGTTTTAGTTGCAGTTCGACAACACGGAGACGACCTGTCAATCAATTTAGTCACAAGCATCGATCCTGTTCTGAATTTTGTTTGAAGTAACAAGCTTTTTGTCCACATTTGCATCACA
>JBAJHX010000049.1:1060124-1076697 GCA_037176925.1 Amniataba percoides | reverse complement strand
GCAGCTGCGACGCTCATTTCTCGCCTCAGATTCATCCAGGAACAGATTTGTGTGGACAGCTGACGTGAAATAAATCGAACAGGCCCATGAGCATCACGTGGTTTGCATGCTTAAAAACTCTGAACGATTAACTCTGTAAAATTAGAAAGCTTCTGGATATTTGAACAGTCCTTCGTTATGATTCGATGACAAGGTGTGTAAACCTGAACGCTTCAGGTCTTAATGGCACAAAGATAATTTTCATATCAGCAACAAACCTCAAGATTTTACTTTGAAATATTGAGTGAAGACCAACAGGAAGAAGAAAAAAAAAGCTTTTAAGTGAAGCTCAACTCGTCCCAAAGTTAAGTCAGGAAAGGCCCAAATCAAGTCTCAGCTCAAGTCTTCAGTCAAATATGAAAGTAAATATGTGAAACTATGTGGAAGAAAAGTGTGTGTATGGTTTCAAAATAAACTTTGGGATAAAATTACAGTCATTTCTAAACTGAATGTTTTACATGTTGATTCTTTGTTGACAGCAGCAGTCTTTACATCTGATTGTGATGCTTTTTGGTCTTTCGTCGCTCGGCTTGTCTGCTCTCAGAAACGTAAATTTCTTTTCTGCTTGCGCTCTGTGATTTGCTGTAAATTACATCCTTTGTGAGGAAGAGTTATTTTGCTGCGCGCCGATCGTCTTGGATACGACTGTGATGTTTCCCCTTCCTGTTGTTCCTGGTGTGTCTTGTTGTGCATCTCTTCACACGGACTCTAATCCAGTGAACCTGAACCGCCTCATCTGCTCGGTCACTTCGCCAGCGAGCAGGAAATGAAATCTTTCACCTGTCACTCGTGTTCCCTCCTGTCAGACGACTCCAGGCGTGAGCGTGTGCAGGTGACATCCTTTAATTCCTGCTGGGGGACTCGACCAAACCTGCTCGACGTTAATTGTGTCCTTTAATCAGCCGGTTTGCTTCCTGCCTGAGAGCCAGATGGTGTGAAACGACACCTCTGGTCTCGATACGATGCTGCAGCAGGACGTCCTGCAGATACACGACAACACCTCGGCAGCTTGTTCTTTCTGTGTTTGAACAGTTAGACATCAAAATGAAAAACAAAACAACAACTGTGTCTTTTCTTCAGCTAATAAAACAGCTATGTAGATAATCCACTTATATTTTGGCTTCAAATCTTCAGTGTTTAATGCTTTTATGTCTGCATAATCTCGAGAAAACGAGCTTTTTTATCTTCAGAAATCAGTGTGTGTTTTTCTCTTGTTCTCTTGTAATGTTTCTGTGTTTATTTCTCATCTCTACAGCGCTGCCTATGAATGAGAAACAACATTTTTAGCATTTAGCAAGTTTAATCATTTTTAACAAACAGTATTATTCTTTAGTTATTATATGCTGCAGTAGGACATTTCAAAATGTTTTTTCTTTAAGACGGAGCATCAAAGAAAAACTAAATTAGTTGCTCTTTATTTAAGTCTGTTCCTCTGATGAGAATTATTTTACTTCCTCCAACTTTTTGCACCTTTCCTGACAAATGATGTGAAAGGTGGAGACTGGAAACAGCTTGTTTACACACTGTAGAAAATCATCAGTATATCTATTTTTTTGTAACTCACACAGATGCACCCACTTAAGCACACACACACACACATACACACACACACTGAGTGACACGAACACAACTCAGCAGCCGTTGTACGTTTGTAAAAAGTGGCCTATTTTCTTTGTGACAGAGCAATCAACACAGACAGTGAACTGTGGCTTTGTACAGTGTGTTTTACTGATGACATAAACAAATGAATTATTCCTAATGATCCTGCCCCGCTGCCTCTGAAGGCAGCATCGCTAATCAGCGAGTCTGACACAGGTAGCATGAAGCAGGAACACGAAACAATTCAGAAATAATTGGATTTCAGCTGAGAATTTTCATATTCTGCTGATTTTCTTTCCTCGCAGTGACGCAGGCGTAACCTCGATGCTGAAACTGTCGCCGGCTGCTGCTGCTGCGCTCGCACTCGTCATGCCTTTCTGCAGACGAGAGTCTCAGAAATGAAATACAGTGGGGTCACCTGATGCAGAAGTGTGAGATAAACACTTCACCTGGAGCTCCTCGAGAAGGTGAACAACGTCCAATCTACTCCTGACTTTCACAGGAGGTTGAAATATAAACTTGAAACCAAGAAATAAGCAACACAACTTGACTATTAAACAAACATATCCTGGAAAAAGGCGACTCTTTAAGCAGGTGTGACAGCAAAGGCCCGATGTGGCGGAAAAAGACTCGCTCATATGATGGAAGATGGATGACGCGGCGATGAAGCTTTATTCTGAAATCAACTGTGATTTTCTGCAGTGGAAACTCTGACAAACTAGCAAAGCTTGCCAAGTTTAGCAGAAAAAATGGACTCTTGATGGATGAATTTGACAGCAGGCATCATAATATTTTCATTGCTAATAAAATGCTGGCTGTGAAGGGACTGACCCGGCGCATTTCTTTGCAGACCAGATGACCCACCATCGTTCTGCTGCAGCACCACGTTTGGTTAAGAAATAGAAGAAAAAATAAATCCTGCACAATGAAAACGTGGTGTTATTTTTCTCACGCCCTGAGCGTGACCCTGAAGAAACACAGCGATGAATACAACCAAGTGAAGAAGGCACAGCGAGTTTTCTCCGTCCTCCAACGTGGAGAAACATCCAGAGGTGGCGGCGTTTGTTTGAGATTCTCCGGGAGCTAACGCAGGATGCTGACCTTCACCAGCACGACTTCGCTTCCTTTACCGCCAATTATGAGATGAAAGGTGACAACAGACGTCTCCTCTCCTCCGCAGAATGTCTGAAAACAGCTGCAGGCCTCACCAGTTATTCATAGCTGAGAATCAGTCAGCCACGTTGTGTGTGAGAAGAGCTTCATACAAAACCACTTTGGTTTATTTTATTCTCTTTTCGATGGCGCTGATCTTTCCAGGCTGTTGGTACTTTAGGAAAAGATTTTGATATTGTTCAGGTTTTTTATTTTTACCCAGAGGAGACATGCAGTGCTGATGTATTTGACGTTATGCTGAACTGCTCACAGATTCTTTAGTTTCTTATTCGAGCAGGTGAGAGAAACTTGTGTTTGTCTCCTCCTTTAATTAAACGAGGTCTGCTGTGTCTTGTAGTCGTCTAATACGCAGGAGGCTTCATATTTCATTGGTATTGTTCATCTCGTAACATTATTAAATGTTTAATAGTCAAGTTTAGTTGACAGTGATTGGGTTGAATAAACCTTTTTAATCACAAACTGCTTCTCCAACAAGTTCCAAAGCCTAAGGAAGAGATTTGAAAAGAAAAAAATATTCTTTTATGTCCAAATGAAGGTTTTTAACAACTAAAATTCATTGACTCAGGTTAGATTATGGCCACAGATGGATGGAGGGTCCAACAAAACATGAGCCAGCCTGAGAGACGACGAGAGAGGAAAGTAGAGAAATGAACTCATGAGAGAGACTTTTCAGTAAAAAGAAGAGTGTTCAGTGTGATCAGCACTGAAACTGGTGCTCTGACAGAGGTTATTGACGAGCTTTGAGCCAACGTCGGACTCCTGAACGAGCCACGCTTGTGTCAAATCCTCAACAACAAAGTTCGTCACTCTGTGATGTTACTGTGGATTTTTCTGTGCACAACATCTGTTGCACGTCTCTCATACAACTTGAGGGTCTCAGGATAAAAGATGTTGAATGTTATACTGATCGTAAAGTCCCTTGAGTCCCTTGTGATTTGTGATATCGACCTGTGCAAATAAAAATGTCGTCAGCCAGACACAGGAAGTGATCATTTTGATTCTTAGCATGCTAATTTCGAATCATGAGTGAAATCAATTTAATTACAGAACAGCCTTGTTTTTGAAAAAGCGCTAAAAATCATCAACCGCATTCATCTGAGTCGCTGTGATATGATAGCATGGGGATGATATGATTGCAGTCATGATTGGCTGAAGGGTAACCATGACAACGGAGACATTTTCCTCACGGTAAGCGAGCTGAGAAACCACGTGAGCCGTGTTTGGAGCAGCCGAATGACTCTGTGGCTCCGACTAGATGAAATTGTAGTTTGGTTGAAAAAAAAAAAGTTGGGTTTAAGCCACTGGAGCGACAGATCCGTCAGTTTTCTGATGAGCAAAGTGTCGCCTGTCAGTGTCCTCGAGCGAGACTCTCCACACCTACTTGTTCATTCATTACGACTCACTCAGGATGAGGACATCATCAGCTAAATCCCAAAGTAATAATACTGCAAGGGCACATTGAAGGAAGTGCTGGATGCCACTCGTTTATCTCATTCGACTTCATCTGCACAGATTGCACTAGCAAGCAAATTCTCATTTATTAATACATTTCTCGTTTAGTGCAGTGATTCAGTACAAGGCCTCTGGCAGACGCCTTGTTTTTATGACTTGTGTGCTTCTCTGGTGCATCTGCCACACAGATTACTGTTCAGCTGTGCTCCAGAAGGCATCCTCCATCACAGAGAGGCCTGTAACCCTCATTTACCCCTTTCAGTCAGTAATTAAAGTCATATTTGTCTAAAAGATAAAAAGTTTTAGAGGGGGAACACTGGTGAAATGTTGTGATTTTTTTTTTCTGTTACCTTACAAGAGAAAGAGACTCGATCTTGATAGTTAAAGCTGAGAGCCGTAAAGCCAGCAGCATCGAGTCTGAAGACTTAACCTCCACACGGCGGGGTAAGCTGTGTTAAACCGGAGGTAAACTCAACAAATGAAACCAGCCCTCAGCCTCTCAGCAGGCGGCCATTTTCTCTCTGAACGGTGACTCACATTTCAGCCTCACCTGAGCTCGAGGTGAACACTCGAACACGCTCACAACTTCTCCATAGCAAAGGAAATACTTTAAAACAGTTTGACCATCTTACTTTCTTACTTACTACCTGAAAGATGCAATAATACACACCCGACCTTCACACTGTGTTCACTTACGTCCTGAATAAAAAACCTGCTTCTGAATTTATCTGGACTCCGTTTCCCTTCCTCCATGTTTAACTTCTGACAGAAAATGGCCGATTATCTGGAGTGTTGACACCACACAACTTCATCTCACCTGGAAAGTCTCTCAGCTGCAGTCATGCTTCGTTATTTTCACAGCAGCTACGTGTTGTTTTAATTCAATCAGATATCACCTTCTTCATGCACGTTGAGGAAATCACACTTCCACAATGTGCATTCTTATTTAGAAATAAGAATTTATCACAAAATGATAAATCTGATGTGTTTATTCCTTTTTTTTTGCGGAGGTTTTTAATATTTTCATTCTTATCACTTGCTTGATGCACAAATTTGGACCCATTACTGCTTTTGTACTTGGATTTACATATTTCTCTTCTTTCTCTCTTCTTTCTTCACCTTATAAATACTTTCTTTTTGACAGCTCACAGTGGGAAGTGTGAATTTATAACTATACTGCAGTAAATTAAAGTAAGGAAACTCTTAGTTGGGTGAGCAGATCTTCATCTCACGGTGTTAACGACGTCTCCTTCGTATCCTGCAGCTCTTTCTGGGGGATCCTGAGGCATTTCCTGGCCTGATGGGATATGAGTCCCTACAGGGAGCTCTGGGACTGTCTCCTCTCAGGTGGACGTGTCCGGAGGCTGCGTTTAAAAGAAGACACCCAGGAGGCATCAGACCAGTAAACCTGAGACACCTGAAGTCCTTCACTTGTGCCGTGAAAAATCAGTCCAAACCCGGAGAGGGCAAAGTTTCGCAGCAGAGTATCATGAGCTCAGACTTCGAGGTGTGAATCTCATCCCGGCTGCTTCACACTCTCGAGGTCACATTTCAGAAAAGCCTGGTGAACTGCACTGACGGGAGGAAGCAGATATGAAATCCTGAGGCCACTGATAAAGCACAGAATCATAAAACTGTAGATTTTTACCCTTATTGATGAGGTGGAGATTATTTTGTGTCGTATTTTCATATTTTCATATTATAATCACTAACCTTCATGTTCGAGTAAATGACAGCTGGAGGTATAAAAATGTGAAAGGATACTGCAGTCTGTTATTTTTATGCTGAAGAACCATCGATGCAGTAAAACGATGCATCACTGTCTTATGGACAGCGCCGTAATTATCATCTAAGTTTCTTGCACATTTTTTCTCTTCATCAGCTCGAACCGACCATTATGTATCTTGTCAGATTGTCCTTGAAGCGAGGCGGTAAAACCACAATTACTTACTTGTTGCATATTCATGAATAAAAGCATTAGTTAACCGCTCCTGCTGAGCGCACGGCAGGAGCTTTGATCGGTGAAGCTGATGACCAAAATAAAAAAAAACAGAAGACAAAATGTATTTGTCTCGCCGACGTGCTGCTGCTGTGGATGGATGAATAAATAGAAAGACGGAGGGAGACGCTCTGGAGGGATGTCTGGCCTGTAAACAACACTTTAATAGTGCAATTAATCTTTAATACCACAATCAGCTCTTTAATAAATAACAACGGACGCTCTGAGATCCAACAGGAGGGTCGGCCCGAAGGCAGCGACGCATGTTAGGTGAGACGAGATGAAAGAAAAACGAGGAGCAAATGTGAAAAAGCTGAGAGGAGGATTAAAAGGCTGAGCTGCTGAAAAAATAAGAGTTTAAAGAGGTTAAAGACAAAGACAACGTTCGAAAGAAGAAAACAGTGGAGAGAAACAGCAGGATAATGAGATGAAAAAAGGAAAGGAGAGTCATTAAAGACGTTTTTTTAAGTGAGCGGAAACAACCATTAAAGCTCACACGAACAAATATGTTAATAACTTACATTTTTTACGTAATGAACCAGCAGGAGGCAGAAGGCCTTGAGAAGGAGAGGAAAGACAAGGAAGCAGGGAAGGGGAAGGAAATTAGACGAAAAAAGATCAGAGAGAAACACAAGGACACGAGAAGACAGGAAAAGAAGAGAAGAGGTTAAAAGAGAGGGAGAAGAAACCAGGACAGGAGAGAAGATGTGAGGAAATGAGAAGAAAAGAGGAGTGAAGAGTGTGTGTGTGAAAGGATGGAGGGAGGAAATGATGAGTTGAGGGAGGAGAAGAACGACGTTAAAGCCGAGTGGAGATAAAACGAACGATGGGTGGAGACGGAGAGAACGAAAACGACAAGTAAAGAAGGAAAACGGAGAGACAACACAAGATAAACGGAGAAGCAGTGGGGCGGTGTGTGTGTATATTTAAAGAGTGCTAAAAACCGGAGTGTGTTTAAGAGTGTGTGTGTGTGTGTGTGTGTGTGTTTGAGACGCCAGAATCAAGTTGTTATTATGATGAAGGGATGTGGAGGAAAAACCAATCACAGCTGGCCTTCTCCCAACACAGCAGAGAAGAGAGAAATTGCTATTCCCTCGAGAAACATCAATTTTGTCTGCCCACACACACACACACACACACACACACAGACACACACACAGACAATGCACATTGTGATGGGCTACACCTTTACATGGTCGGAGAGCTTCACCATCACGTTTTTTATCTTCTTTTTTTTTAGTAGAGGCCAAAGAAGCATCTTAGTAGGTAATTGCACATTGAAAGTGCTGCAGCAGCAAGCTGGGGTCAACACACACACACACACAGACACACACACACATTAACACACACTCAGAGGCGTTTTTGAAGTGTTTGGCTGGTGCTCAGCAGTTTCATTGGCTTGTGTTTATTTCTGTCGATACAGTGCTGTCTGCATAAATTGACCACCGGGCAGCCTTGTTCTTATTACTTCATAAATGGACTGCAGCTTCCCACAGGATGCGTGTGTGTGTGTGTGTGTGTGTGTGTGTGTGTGGGCCACAGACCGTTGGAGCTGTTGCTTACACTGCTGTATTTACTCTGCACTGTGTGCATGCGTGTGTGCTGGTTTACGCTTTTTAAAGCGCTGCACCCCGAGCTGAATCCACAGCGTTTCCCTCCCCAATGTTTTCAGCCTCTGTTTGGGAGCGAGAGGTATCGACTGGGATTTCAGCGGCTCATCTCTAACTGCCTCCTCTGGGGAAGCCGAGATCAGCCAGCGCAGGGAAGAGCGGGACTCACCTCGCACGCCCCCTTTCAGAATAGGGGAAATTGATCTTTTAGTGAGCTTCCTCCCAAGACGCTGGCACAGACTCAAACACACCTGTTCTGCAGAAATAGCCGAGTTCCCGGCGTGTATCAGGTGTAACTCAGGCTGGTTAACCTTGGCGTCGATATCAAACACGAGTTGTTCCCTCAAACAGAAACTGTGGTGAGTTAACAAACCAACAGTGGTTGTTTTTTTTTTTTTATGTGGATGGTGTCAGTGTGTGAATTAAACACCTGAATTCAAATAAAAAGAGGTGACGTGAAGAAGAAAGGGAAGCTGATCCCGGCTCAGGTTTTACAGGCTGGGAGGGAAAAAGAGTCGCATAAAAACATGTCAGAGGTTTGGATGGTTTCAGCAGAAAAGGAGGAGAAAGACAAACTTGCCCTTGTTCTAATGATTCGTCCTTGTGTGGAAAACGATGCCATGGATGGGTGTGTTTGTGATGTGGAAAGTGTGACTCCATATCACACTCAGTAACTACAGACGAGTTAAAAGAAACACATGAACATTGTGATTCATAAAAAGACACCTG
The DNA here is from genome assembly GCA_037176925.1 of Amniataba percoides. Classification (NCBI taxonomy): domain Eukaryota; kingdom Metazoa; phylum Chordata; class Actinopteri; order Centrarchiformes; family Terapontidae; genus Amniataba; species Amniataba percoides. The sequence goes on along the minus strand of JBAJHX010000049.1, from coordinate 1,068,096 downwards.
AACATGTCCAGATCAGACAGGTTTCTGACGGGAGATAAAGTCAAACTGTGACGTGACAACACCTGTTTGTTCAGCTGGAGAATCTCACCTTGATGACGAAACTGCATCTTTTCTTCTTTGTCGTTCTTCTCACTGATGGTCTGTTGATTGGAGCAGGAACAAGTACTGATGTGCAAACAGATGTTTAAGTAACACTTGCACCTGATTGAGATTGTGTCTGTTTTATGAATCTCACCTTATGTAATAAAAACAGGAGCATCTCGTGGTTGTGATTCTCTCTGGTTGGTTCTGTATACAGGGATCCTGTGTGGATATGCTCTCTTGTACGCTGCATACATTACGCTGTGTAATTCTGAGCGTTGCACAATGGATTTGTGGCTTTACAGCTGTTGAATGCATCTTCTCGCTGGAGGCTTTAGAAAGACGACTTTGCTCTTTGATTGCAGGGATGTAAAGTGCTTTGCTGAGTGGCACATTGACAAAGACGTGAGAAAAACCAACACCACCATGTCAACACATCAGTTTGAATGAGCATTACATTAAGACTGAACTCCAAGTCCAATGTCTGTTGTGTGAATTTGTTGATTTTATAGTTTACCGCCGAGGGTTAAGTGCCTCATTCTGCAGCAGACACATCTACAGGCCATAGACACACAAATAAAACCCCGGCATTGTGCGAGTGGTTTGATTCACCGGAGCTGAATGAGCCGTATTACGAGTTTGTGCGCCGATGTGTCGGCTTTGTGTATTGTGCTGCCGATAAGGCGGCAGTGTCACTGCGCTCCGCCGCATTGTTCCTGTGATAAGGAAGCAGAGGAGGGAGACATTTTCCTCTGCAGGAGACAGAGATGCTATCAGTGGGGGGAACATTAGGTGAAGAAAGTGGAGGGGTGTGTGAAGGTGTGGCTGGAAAAGATGGGCCGGGAGTGTGAGTGTGTTTACGTCGTGTCCATGATGGATGTGCAGACATAACAGGTGAATAGGTAAGTGTGGTGGGTAATGGATAAGGTGGTGTGTGTGTGTGTGCCTGTGTATTATTTTCCATTTTGCAGACTTTTATTTGAAGGACAAGCAGTGATAAAAAACAGCTAACATGTAAAACTGAACATCAGTCTCACTGTTTATGTCGCCAATCAGGTATTTTAACTCAACAGTGAGCTGAAAGATCATGAGTGTGTGAGTTAAATGTGGAAAGTGGTGCAAAGGTTAGTTTGTAATTAAGCAAATCAATCACATTTAATTCTCTTACATGGCCACTGACAGTCATGCAGTTATTTTCTTGTACTTTGGTGTGATGTTAACGTGTTCAACAGATAAACTTGTTTGACATACAGAGCTGCACAAAATGAGATTTGAGGTGTGAAACTTGGCTTCTCTGCAGTGGGAATAAAACTCATTTTCATCTGGACCGGCCCCATTTTCACCCACATGCAGTATCTGGCTTTCCCTGATACAGCCAAAGAAACAGATATGAGGTTTGCAGTGGAGCAGATCTTTAAGCACAGTAAACTCAGGTCTGCTGCTGGTCTGAAGGGGTGTTAGCCGAGAAATTTCGGGACAACAGACCATGATGGTGTGTGACTTGTAAGCACTTTATTGTTATTTTTGGCAGTTTTAAGAATAATAAGTATGTGATGATGCCCTTGTTCTGTCTCTATTTCAACATCCGTCCCTTTAAGATAAAGTGAGGTTCAAATCTGTGTGATATCATAAGTCATCGTTATGCTGACGACACACCGCTGTATCTCTGTTAATCTTACTGCCTCCATACAGATTAACTCAACTGCTTCAGGCCCATAAAAAGATTTTATGTTGTGTCTTTCATTGCAGAAGTAACACTCTGCTGATCATTAATCCTCCTCCTATGTTGGACCTGCGCTCACCGATTGGTCCAAAATCTTTCTGGTTGCTGCTCTCAGAAGAAAATGAGGACGGAAATCTTCATTTTCATCCCTGCCCCGTAAAGCGCTGCAGGTCATGCTTTCATGTCATATCTATACATCAACACTAGTTTAGATGTGTTTGGTTACCGTCTTTGGAAACACACTATTTCTGCTCAGTATTTTCTTTATTTGATGTGGATACAGAAAATGACACTGCTGAAATCTCTGTTTAAAAATAAAGATAATTATTGGTACTGTAATGTGAGAGTCTTTGGACAAACCAAACACGTCTTACTGTCACTGAATTCACTTTTATATCTTAGTATGCAAACAAACAGCCACAAATAGAGACGTCCATACAAGAAACAGCAGGAGATGTTTTAACAAGTCTGCCTGTGAAAAGTGTCATGACCCGAAACTCTCAGAGACACTTTCAGCTCCTCTAAAACAAAGATGAAAGGAGCAGGATGCACAAAAATCTTTATCTGTTCTTGAGCTTCTCGGTCAAGATTTGTCTTTGGATGTTTTTTTATTGTAGTCTTTCCCCGTGGGCCGAATATGACATCTCAGAGCTTTTCTGTAAAAATAATATGAAAAGGCAGCCGGAGCTGTGAAGTCACTTTTGGACACAGAGCTTATCCAATTCAACAGAGCATGATGCTGTCATATAGACGACTGAAAATAAAATTATTTACAAGACACTGTTCTTTCCAATTCCCAAAGCTCTTTGCATTTTAAACATGGGTGATGAAATTATGACCCAACCCAGTCACAGTATCTTTGTAAGCTACTTCTATGAAGCAGTAAAGAAGTGACCTGAATTCATCACGAGAGTTTACTTGTTTTGTTTTGCAGCTTTGGGGCAAAACAAAATCTGCTAGTTTCCTTCTGCTGTGTATACATTCAAAGATAGAAATGTCCTGGTTGATTTCACAGCACTTTTGGCTCCTGGTGACAATAGCAAGCGTGTTTTTACGACTGCAAGATTCAAAGTCCAGTTTGAAATCACACATATCGGCCACTGAGAGTCAGAAATGCAGCAGAGGAAGAGAAACTGCCGTATCTTTTCACAACGCATCCAAACACACCGTCGGCTGAGAGGATGTGTTGTGTCATGTTGTTTTAATAAAAGAGAAAGTCAATAATTGGCCTTTTTCCACCGTGCTGAGAGCGACTGCAATCTGATCTCATACTGTGCTCGAGGCCCAAGTCAATTCCCACACACAACACTGCGTCACGGTAAAAGGTGTAGTTTGTTCACAGTGACGAGCTGGAAGCGTTCCCATCATTACAAACATCCAGCAGCTCACTCTGCTCCTCATGCCATTACTTCCTGCAGTATTTCAGTAAATCAGTCAAGTTTATTTGCCATCAGGTACAATCACAGCAGTGCCCGTTCCTTCAGTTTTTTCATTGGAGAGAGTGTGAAAGAGGTTGTTATGATCCCAAAGTTGGCCTGTTGTATCCTTTACTTTCTTTCTGACTGCATCAGGGAGAAAAAGGATCCAAAATTACTCTTGGATCCTGATTATTGCAGTGTAAATGTGGTGAAAATATCTTTTTTGCAGGGTAGAGCAACAGCTGGGCCTTAAAGTCCTGTTCAGTCCTCTTCCTGTCAGGACGCTCTTGTTGGTGCATGAGTAGACATTCCTCATATCAGGAAAGAGCTATCTGAAATTTCTGAAGCCTCAGAGGTCAAACTGTCTCCACGCTGCAGAGTCAGTACGCAGTCGCTGACGTGGACATCAAAGTGTTAAACTGAGGACCTGTTGATGCAAAGAGAGGATGTGTTTCCCTCCCTGCTTCTTCCCAGAGTCCACTTTGTCTTGTTGACGTTCAGGAGTAGGTTCAGTTCAGCTTTCGGATGTAATGTCATTTATAATGTCAATATTTAATGGGATGTATTTGCTGAAATGACTGTGGCCATGATTTGTAGATGGCATTATCAGCTGCAGTCACCTCTGACCTCAGTGACAAATACATTTTCTGCTTTAGATTCATAATAAAGTAATCGCGTTGTTCAAACATTTCCTGTTCCTGCTCCTTCATATTAAAGCCTTCAGCCGGCAGCTCTGATGCAGCGAGGACGATATCAGAGAGATCAAATTACCAACAGCCACGCTGAAGCGCAGACATGCAGAGTTTCCTGTCAGTCTCTTGTTGAGCAAATGAAACTGATGCAGGAATGACGGAGATTAAATTAAAACAATCATAGAAGTAATTATTGAATACAAATCAACCCAATCTATCATTGTTTCTGATTTTTAAAAATCAGTATTCCAACATTACTTTTATACATTATACACTTTTAAATCAGAATCACAACTTTTCTGAGGGTTTTGGTTCATGATAATTAACAGATTAGGTCAATAAAACGAGCTGGTGTTTCCATCCCTGGTTTTCCAGCGAACACTGGACTGTTTTCAGTTCGCACACAGACCACACAGCTGGTGAACTGAGAGGAAAAATGTGCTGAATTGGACTAAAACTATGTTGGATTAGAACTGCAGAAACTGTGCCTTTAAGTGAAAACATTTGTTTGATGAATTTATCTTCCTTTGTCGCTCCGCATGCAGTTTGCAGGAACATAAATCATTACTTATTCAGTGTGCTCTCGGGGTAATGCTGGTGGAATAATGTATGGATATACAGGAGGTCGTAATGGAAGCTGGACTGGCTTGAACCCTGAAATCGCTGCTGGCGGCTTCATTCCTGTTTGTATTGTCACTCTGTATATTTGCTCTCCTACTCTGGACAGCAGAAGCTGCACCGCAATTTCCCTCGAGATAAAGAAAGTGCTTTCTTATCTCATCTAACCTCATGCTTTAATACAATATTAACTTAAAGCACAGGGTACCTCTGGTCTTCAGAGATTCAGTGCTATTTTAATAAAAGTGTGTAACCTCACACTGCCTGTACACTCTTCAGAATTTACTATAAATACCAGCAAATCTTTTTAATCAAGTAAATTAATCAGAGAAAGTCTTTAAGGGATCAAAGTCTCTAAAGACCTGATGTAATGTTCATAAAGTCTTTTCTGTTTTAGTAGAAATAATTACCAATAGAGATTATAATTAATCAGATTACTGCAAACAAACTCAAACACAGTGAAGTAAGTTGTTGTTTGTGTGTTTTCAGGAGGAACTGAACTGTTTTTTTTTAATAAATGCAGGTGTTTTTCTGCGAGGCATTCGCTGTAAGTCAGCCCTGATAAGAGTGTGTGACAGGTGTAATGTGGCAGGTAGAGGATGGAGGTAAAGGTAACGCTGCCCCCCCGCCCGGCCTGTCTGCAGCTCCTCACCGGGTACCTCTGCCGGTTCAGACAGGGTTAAGCACCTTGCTCAGGGGCACCTCAAAACTATTTACTGAGACAGAGCAGCTTTGTCTGATTTCCCCTGCCATATCGGGGCTTTGAACTGTTGGCCCCTCCAATCACAAACCCACTTTGCTACCCCCCCCGGCTCAGAGTGAACCCTAAACCCCCCCCAACCAGGCCTGATTAATGTAGGAGGGTAAAGTGGATGAGACAGAAGAGGCAGAGGTTATTTTTCCTCCCTCGGTCTCGCTCTGTCTCTCTGTATCTGTCTGCCTCTGCCACAGGCTACCGTGTATTATAGATGTCCACTATTTACAGCTTTCCCTCAACTCCGATTAAAAGTTCATTTAATCTAACCTTTCTCTTTGTATCTGTCTCACTTTATCTTTCTTCGCTCCTGTTGTGTCTCCGGGCGTTTCCAGCCAGTAAAGGTTGAAGGAACGTGTTAACACTTTAGGATGCGTCTTGATTAATCTCGAGGTTCAGTTCCCAGCAGTGGTACACTTCATTTGACTTCAAGACTTCCACATTTTAATAATTTCATGTCATTTGCACAACAATTTAGATCAAGAAATCAATGGCAATGAAACTCTTAAATCTTGCACTCCCTAAAACCAGCTTCAAAAATATTAACAAGAAAAATTAATTATTCAGCTAAGTAAATAAACTAAACAGAGATATAAAACAGAAAGTGATGCTGTCGTGCATCCAGTGATATAATTCTGCACTGACATATAAAACGTACAGCGCTCACTCCTGTTCAGATATTTGCTTTGACGCTCCGTCACTTTGACCTTTGTTGCTGGGAAATAAAAAAAGAGATGCGACCCGGCAAATACTGAAATGTGCTTTTAAAATGCAGCTGAAATTCAGACAGTCTGAGTCGACCTCGAGAAGACTTTGTGTCTCGTATTGTACGTAAACATGTTGTTTCGGAGCGTTTGCTGAAATGACTGATGTTTTCTCGCCGTCTCGACTGAGCAGGCACAAAGACCTGAGTGGAGAAAACGGGGACGGGAATATTGAGGGAGAAATAGTACCATTTTTTTTTATAAGACACTCAGAGAAGTCACGAAGGATATGAAGACAGTGATTATTTTTGACATTATATTATTGTCTTGATGACTTTCATGTTTTCTGATTTTCTGTCTTGGTGCCAATTTGCACATTATTCTTCCATTAAAGCAGCTTTGTGAATGTCTCATGTTGTGTTGACTTTGGCGCCCCCTGTGGTCAGTTGTGGAAGTGTTGCAATGAGGCAACGTCTCCGGGAGGAGAGCGGGCGAAAGCTCTGGAGATGGACCTTTAGTTAGCAGCTGAGGAAACTTAAACTTAAACCTGCTGTCTGCTGGTCTGTTTCTGTAGATCTTAAAGGAGCATGACGATTAAACTGAGACTGTTTCATCACCAGTTAAAATAAAGTTTAAAGGAATATGAGAGTTTATACAGAGACAGAAGACATTTCAGCCTGTTGTTGCCTCCACTGATGTAAAACAAGCTTTTCTGTAATATTAAAAATGTCCATGCCTTTCTGTCTTTCTGTGGGAATACTGCTGTTACTGTGGGTTAATTAGGTTAATAATAATATGGATAAATAATAAAGTAGTGTCAGTTTAGCAGATATATGAGGATGAATTTAAACAAAGAAATCTCTTCGATGTAACATCCTCTTCTCAGAATTTCACACGGTCGACTCTTCTGCAATAATTCACATTATTTCTGTTGTTGAAAAGAGACCAATCAATAAGTGTGAAGAAGCCTTTCTACCACATCCAGAAAGCTTCGACTGGAAGTGTTGAAGAGGTGACGCGAGACAGAGCGAGGCAGTGAGATGGAAAGGCCTTCTGTTTCCTCCTTTTTTTTCACTCCTTCTTTATATCGATTTGTTCTCGTCTCTGCTCTGACTGCCCTTGAGACTTCAGTCCATAATTGATTCATAACTGTGTTTTCTCACCTTGGTCACCGCAGCATTTAAAAACATAACAAGCCATGTTCCTGGCAGAGTTATGGAGGACAGTAACTTCCTCTCTGCTGAAAAACACTTTGACTTTTCCAGTGACAGCCAGCTGCTTATATAAGGTCTCCGTTCTTTCTTTATCTGCTCTTTATGTGCTTTACGTGCGTCTGACAAGCAGTGAAAAAAGAGGATCCTTTAGAAATTCTTCCTGCATCAACATGCCAACAGCAGAAATGTGAAGACAAACGTAGAAACGCGGCGTGTCGGGGTTGTCGACAGCTGTAACTCCTTAAAGAAAACTTACACAGGCTCTAAGATCTGACTGATCTGAGCTCCCGAACTCAGATTTACTCGCCTCTTCTGGTACTGAATCCACCACATTCAAGAGCAACATGCTCATAAACACGCTCACATCACGATGTGATCAAAAACACTGGAAGATCTTGTTCAGGCTAAGATGTGCTGAAACAACGTGGACGTTAATGTTCATCTTCTGCTTCAACACCAAACCTGTTTGGTTAAAAACACCAGCGTTCATTTTCAGGTCGTACAGTTCAGAGAAGCTCTTTAAAAAGGTGGATGTCCGACTTCCAGGTGGACGTTTTGTGTTTTGTTTTTGTGGTGTGAGAAGAAAATGGACCAGTGACAGGATTTTTTTTAATCATAGACTAACAACATTAACTCTTTAAAACCGACGGGAGCGCCATTTTAAAAGCCGGCAGAACGGCAACCAAATAAGACAATAATTCTTTTTGCATATAAAACCGGAGGAGTTGCTCTTTCATATCACGTGTTCAACATGTCCCGGAGCACTTT
>JBAJHX010000049.1:1028649-1040989 GCA_037176925.1 Amniataba percoides | reverse complement strand
GTAAAATATGTTTGTTTATATGTCTTCATGGTGCTCAGAGTCCCAGAAATGTTTGTGCCTTTCTTACATTTCATTTCTCTGAGTGTAAATTTAATGGTTTTGACAAACATCTGAGTCTGTTTGTCCTTCAGTTATCTCGACCACCGTTTGGACGAACAACCGGTCGGGTCATAACGAGGACTGAAGAGCAAAATAAACAGTTTGAGTGAGAAAAAGACGTCATGCAATGTAACGAAAACTGATTTCTGCTGTGAGTTTTGAAAAAGTCATCTGCACTCAACCAGAATTGCACTGAAAACATGAACAAAGTGATGCAAAATGACCAAACGAACTACTGAAAATAGATGGAGGGATAAACGGGCGGAGGAATGAAATGATGTTTTCTGGGTCATCGTGTCACTGCAGGTATGAAGAGTTACTGTGATGGAGGAAGGAAGGAAGACAGTGATTGAAAGACATAAAAAGAAAAGTGTTGGAAGAAATTGATGGAGTTAAATTAGAACACACACACACACACACACACACACACACACACACACATTGGTGCGTAGCTTTGCTGTTGCCTAGCGATGGGAGGAGGAGGAGAGGCGGGCTGATGGATGGTGATGTCACCACGGTTACGAACGAAGCATTTATTCCCACATGAATAATGTATACGCTTAACCGTCAGCCCGTTTCTTCCCTCCCTTCGTTCTTTCCTTCGCCATCGTCCATCCATCCGTATCGCTCTGCCCGCCTTCTCATCTCCGAGCACAAATAAGAACAAATTGAAGCTGTAGGGAGAGTGTGTGTGTGTGTGTGTGTGTGTGTCCTTGAAGACCATTCAGTGTGTAACCCTGTGTGTACACGTACGTGCATTAGTGTGTGTGTTCAGGTGAGACAGAAGCATCAACACTTCACAGAAACACACTGAGATTTTTAAATGTTTAAAGTGAATGAACCTATTTAACTTTCACTGTTTTGCCTCCAAGCACGTTGTATTTTAAATGAAACGATGACCGAGATGAGCCGGATCTCTATTTCAGGGCGTTTATACCCAAACTGCATCACCAGAGCACTGAAGGATTTATTTAACTGGAACAAGACTTTCATTTTAAAAGCACAGATGGATCAATGAGCACAGGCCCAAAAGCTCAAAAGACCCTGAAGACTGAAGACTGGACTTCTGGGAGTGTGCAGATCACATACTGACCAGTTTTCAGAGAAACACCAGAGGCACATTAAGAGCCTTTTTCTCAGTCATTTGTTCCCAACACAGGCTGGATGTCCACACGCTTCACATACCAAACTAAAGCAAACATCGTGAATCTGGAGGAACAACGTCGACATCTTTGTAATCACTGACGCTGAATTATTGAACTGCTGAATATGAAGACAACCTTTTGTAAGTTTTGGCCCGAAGAGCCACAAACGGCAAACAGACAAGCGAATCTTTGTTTACCTTCTTTACCTCCAGTCTTTAGAGCAACAGACTTCAAAAGTACTTCTGGTGAATGCTGAATACTCAGTGAGTTTGTGGGACATTAAAAAGTGTTAAATTAATGTACAGACAGAGAAAAAAGTCCAAACTCTTGCTAACGTTGCTGAAGTTTGGTGTCATTTCCTGCAGCAGAAGCCAGAGAGCAGTTGCTTCCTGTAAATGAAGAAACTTTAAAACGTCATGTTGTGTTTTTTCTCTGTAACGCAGCAGCAGTTGTGTGTTTGAAGCGGCGATACCGGACACAAAGGCCGCCCGCGGCGCAGACCAGCTGCATGTAAGTGAGACTTCGCGGCCTCCTCTGAGCCGCCGAGTCGTCCCGATGAGATCAGACGCCGACACACAAACGTCCGTCCTCCTCTCCCGCCTGCAGCCGGCGGACACGAGCCACTTTGATCTGCTGATCCCCACCAAACACCTGACGTCCCTCCTCCCTCGGGGTCTGAAGGGATGCCATGAACAAGCAGGCTACAAACAACACACACACACACACACACACACACACACACATCAGCAGGGAGGGTGAACTTTATCAGACCGAATGCAGGTAAACTGAAGAGAAACTCGCTGATAATCTCCAAAATAATTTGCCCCTGACTTTGATATGTTAGCTGGATTTATTGCACTCACATTAAAATAATATCATTTAATTTCCTTCCATGTTTTCATTTTGTATTTTGAAATCTGAAACCTTCAGTTTACAGCCAGAAGCGAATACAGGATGATGTTTATGTTTAATGATAGTTTTAGTCTGCAAAAGCTTTAATATGCCTCTTAAAATATGATTCAATAGAGCATTTCTTGTTAAAAAAGCTCCTTTGTTTACATTTTGTTTGCAAATTAATGTCGTCTCGCTGTCAAGTGAATGATAATTTTTTTAATCTCAGTAACAAAGGTGGAAATATTTTGTTGTTTTGACACTAAGTGTGTGAGATGCATCATCTCCTGCAAAAGTCAACGTTTTTATTAATTTCAATAACTCTTGAGGAAAGCATCTGACTTTTTTACCCATTAAGACTTTATTTAAATAAATTTAAATATAAAAATATGAATTAATGCCACCTGAAAGTACTTTCATTTGTCTGAATTGTTTGTGGAGCCACCTCATAAAATAACTATGAGTTTTAAGCCCTCACCATGTGTCTGAGGAGTTTCTCTGATATGTTAATCACTTTAAACTTGGTACAAACTCCTGCATACGAAGCTCCGGTCCAGCTGAGTGCGTCGCTCTCCTGGGTCGAGGGCTAAAATCGCTCTCGGTCCCTTTCTCATTTCTGTGTTTGGGCGAAAGAGGAGTGTTTTAATGAGCTTCCATCCCAGAGGAAGGTGAGAAAAATGTGCACGGTTTCAGCTCCCTCGCTGAGAAAAGTTTAATAACCTGCACTGGCTGGTTTAGATGTGAACGCGGTGTGTGAATACTAAAAGGTCCAAACTATAAATAATGTTGAGGATGTACATTTTGAGCCACTATGAGACCAAAACATCAGCTTTGTTTCATCAGTGTGTGTGTCTGTGTGTGTGTGTGTGTGTGTGTGTGTGCGCTCTCAGGGGCGTTTTCTGTGTATTTAACGTCTGACTCACTCAAACACGAGCAGGTGGCTTCATCCATCTTTTTATTTCATCATCTCTGCTTAACCCAGCTCGCCCATCTCGATAACAGAAGCAGAGACAGGAGGAAAAACAAGGAGGTGGGTACTGAAGGTAAAAAAAGCATAAACACCATAAAAAAGTTTAAAATATGCACATCCACAAACACATCCCGAGTGGGATTTAAAGGAGGACAAGACAGGAAATTGGGTGAGAGGCGAAAACAAGAAGAGGAGGAGGATGGAGGGGAAAAAAGGAGGAGACGGAGCAGAGAAGCGAGTGTGCAGATGGTGGAACAGTTGTTGTCAAACTCCACGAAAACAGCGTGATGTGCTTAATAAGACAAGTCGCTCCTCTCTGCATCCTCCTCCTCCCCCCAACAAGCTTTTCACTTCCTCCTTCACCACGCCGACTCCTCTCGTCCTCCTTATCTCGCCCTCGCAGCGCTTTGTCTGCCTCGACGATAAAGAGTCGAAACACCTCCCTTTTTGTGAGGAGGGTGTGTGTGTGGATTCGTGTGTGCTGTGACGCGACATCCTGCTGACTTACGAGGACACTTTGGCTTGTGAGGACACAAATCGATATAACAACCCTTTGATTTAAGATGAAGTCGTCTCTTACGTCCCAGCATCGTGTTTTAACAAAGAAAAAAAATCGAGTTTGTAATATCTCATTTCTTTTACTAACAGTTATTCCCCTAATTGTTGGCCTTAATATCAATAACTGCACACTGAAGACGACTTCAGGACAAAGTAGCCGCTGTTTTTTATTACCCTGTTTGTAATAAGACACTTACATTTTATTGTGCAGTGGACCAGCCTCGTTTAACAGGAAAATGCAGCTGCAGAGAAAACAAACATGTAATCCTGCACAGCGAAGCCGAGCGTGGCGTCACTAAACATGTTGGGTCACACAGACGGATGTCACGGCAGCTGACGTGCCAATTTGCAGAGAAAATGTCATTTTCAAAGCAGTTTGTGCAGTTAAACCTTTGGACTTGCATCATATAATGCCTTCAGTGTGTTTCATTTCACTTTCTATGTAAACCTACACAACAGAAACATGGAGGAGAGAGAGAGAAGTGACATTACACACTTCATGTCCTACTTATTCATTCTCCTTCTTTTCTCGCTCTCACAATGACCAAAAGAAAACTCGTCGTTAAGGTTTAACAACTTCCGGACCTCGGCGACCCCCCCGGTGCTGCTTCATACAGATAATATTAGAAATGACACCGCGCGAGAAGAGGTCGACTCTTCAGGTGAGAGATCGAGTGAAATGAAACACAAAAGGCTCGTGAATCCAGGCCGCCGCTTCTCTTTGTATTCGTAACGTGGCCTGCTGATGTGTTGAGCCGGAGGCCTGAAATGACTTCATACGATGATGAGTGTTGGACTCGAGGGTGAAGATGTGCTCGTATATGATGCCAAGCTAAATTTAGAGGGGTACTGTATAGAAATTTTATTCAAATGAGAACAGACAGGTTTAATTTATGCTGTTTTAAACCAAACTGGCTTTACTTTCGAACTGGAGACGCTGCTGCTGTTTCCATTAGTGACCACAAGTCGCCAGATCGGACATCTTATGGATTATATATATATTTTTCATTGTTTTCAATTTAAAGAAAACCCAACATGCAGCCTGTTTTTGTTCTCATACAGACAAATATTGAGGTAAAATAAGTCGGGAGTTTTGTCAATGAGCCTCTTGATCATTTAGATCGACAGGACGATTAATGGATGGACTTTATTGATGCTGTGAAGGAAACTGACATGCAAAATGAATATTTTGAGCTTTGTTTAAGGAGCAGGAGACCCAAGATTTCATTACCAGTGACAACTCCATGTGATTGTTGTGCAAATCTGAAATCTTGAGAAGGAGTAGAAATATGAAATAAATACAAAAATAAAGGGCAAAATTGCAGATCTGCAGAACAAATCTAATAACTGAAGACTTTTAACGTCAGCAGAGCTTCATTAGCTGGATGAAACTTCATAAATATCATAAATAAGATGAGTTGATGTGTCCTGCAGTGGTACAGTCCAAAAATAAACTCATTTTTCTCACATTAATGACAATAAACAGATCAGAGGGATGCTGAAATATCTACATGATGGTACTGTACTATTAAAATAACTGCAGACTTTTTATTTCATGTTAAAATTTCAGTAAACTCTCTCAGTTAATCATCGATTTGAGGATGAAGCATCTGCCCTCATCGTCTGTTTTTTAATAAAGGCTTTATTTCAAATAAAGCTCAGTAATCGTGTTTACTTAAAGTGTGAAGAGAGTTTAACACTTTTCTCCTTCTTAAGGATTCAGGAGACACTTTTTCTTAGTATCTGCAGAGAAAATCAGCCTAAACGAAAGTTATTTAGCATTTCATATATGCTATCAATCAGATTTCTGACTTTCGAAGCGTCTGCTGATCTAAAGAAGCCGATTTTAAGAAATTTTTTCTTCAAAATCAGGATGCCAGGCGAGTGAAGAGGACGGCAGGCGGCTTTCATCGGCTCAGACAGGATTCGTATGTGTTCGCCGTCCTGTTGCGTGTCTGCGCTGCACAGTAAAACCTTGGAGGCTTTATTATTCCTTTCATTTCTGTCTTCACATTTCCAGCTGGTCTGAAGATTTAAAACAGTCAAAAGTTCGGTTCTTCTGATCTCCACCACCTGCACCTTGTTTTTTTTACATCACAGAAAAACAAAACCAAGAAATAGATGTGTTTTTCTGTTTATATCTCGAATTAAACTTTACCAAGGTCTTCTTGTCAAAAGAAGCCGGTGCTTTTTATTAATGAGGTCTTCACTGCAGTATACTTCGCTTTTAACATAAAAATAATAAAACAGGTATGAAATCAAAAATGTCAGCGATGAATGGAAGCTGCTCTTCACTAATGGTGGTTTCAATATAAAAAAAAAAAATATGAGAAGCAAGGTGATGTTTGATTTTAATGACAAAAGAATAACTTTAATAACAAAAGAAGGTATGAAATGTACCATTTGCTAAATGGAGTTTTTTAACTCAACATAAGACACAGAAGCAGGCCAAGGTAGTTTTCCTCTACAGGCAAAATGAAAAATGCCAAACTGATTGAGGCACTTATATTTAGTATTACTGAATGCTTCATTTTTATGGCTGTTAGATGGATTTATGTGCTTTAAAAATTCATTTCTCTGAGCCTGGAATCCTTCAGACCTCTCAAAGAAACATAAAATAACTTGAATTGTAGGATTTCTGAATTTAAAACAAATAGAAATACAATCATAATGACTGATTTATGAATCTGAATCTGATTATGAGGCTTATATGTCACATTTTAAAATGTGATGTCTCATATTTCACCATTATTTCCTGGTTTGGTTTTGCAATGTGTCCGGAAACTTGGACCGCAGGAACATCGTGGTCTGGAGGAGAAACAGGCAGAAGGAAAAATACACCTGCTTTTCTATTCTGTGATAAGTTGGACACTTGAAAAACAGCAATTCAGCATTTGTTAGAGCAAGAAAAATGACATACAGTCTGCGGAGACAATTATATATGAGCCTCAGGCAAGAAAGGTTCAATTTAAATTATTTTTTCATATATATTGAGGCACGTTGTGTGTCTGATTGAATTGCTTGTGCTGCACAGATCAAATTATTATGTGTGAATAAAGAAAAGACCTGGATGACAATGTAGACTTAAACTTTTTGCACTGCAAGACGATTTAGTTCAGTCATATCGTCAGACCGGAAAACAGATTTCAGGCAATTCTGCAAAAACATCTTCAGCTGCAACTACAGTGAGTGTGGATAAAGTTTGAGAAAAAGAAAAAGAAGAAAAAGAAAAAGAAGACACACGTTGTTAAAGGTGGTCGGGTTTAAGGAAATGTAGTTTTGGAGTATTTTAATATCTATGTTTGTGTAATCTTTGTGCTAAATGTTCGTTTTTTTGCTCCGTTAACAGTAAAAGAGAATGCTTTTATTGTGAAAGTCCTCTTCTTTGGCTCTGAATTTCCTGATTTTAAACTGCTTTTGCTTAATGTGCCCTCCAGATATCCACAGCACTGCCATGCTGTCATAAGATTTTAGAAAAACTGCTCAGACTTGTTCATTTCCACTATCTGCAGCTTTAATACCTACATGGATGTCTGCAGCACTTGATCTTGAAGTGAAGGACAAAAACTCTGAAGGTAATCTCATCTCTCTGCAGTGTGGACGATTAAACCCCACGCTTCACATTTTGCATTTTAGCCCTCAATCCAAGTGCGTAAATCATCCCCGCAAACAAAAAAGGTTTTGCCAGAAGCCTCTGTGAGCAGCTCTGACTGCCGTTTTGCCGGCTTTAAAATTCATTTGAGTGAACCGTGCACGGCGCTGAATCATTTCTCATTTGACTCATCGGGGCCTTATCTGCAGTTTTTTAGCCGGTGATCGTGTTTCATGCTAATTTGGATCCGATTGGACGAACAGAGACGGCTCTAATTGCTCGTTATCCTCCGTTTTGTGGAGCTGTCATCTTAGGTGAGAGGTCCCTCTGTGCTGAGGGGGCCTCACACACATTTACACACTCATTCATTCACACACACTGAAGCTTTTTGTGCCGTTTCTTTTGGTCATATCATCTCTGCAAAAGCGATGGCAGGCAGTCACGCTGTTACACACCGCTGGGTTATATTTTTAGACTTGTTTGTGGCATAAAGCGCTGGATTTACTGCCACAGTTTGCCCCCGTTAGCAAACACCTTCGCCGCTGCTCTGCACGCTTCTTCCATCCAGCGATTATCGCCGACATTATTCTGCCATCACGTCAGCTCCTCGCTGCCCACACTGCTTTCCACATCGATTTTCTCTCCGTCCAGCTGAAGGCGATGAGCTCTCTCCTCTTATTGCATGTGAAACTTTGCTCATTCATCGCATTAAAAGGTTGAGATTTCTATTAACTCCTGACCCCGAAAGGATCAAACATCATCGCATCGGCCCCCGTCTGTAATTCACTGGAAGCGGCGGTTTAAATGAAGAGTTTGGTGTCCGATTTCTAAATGATCCTTTTCATCAATCAGAGATGCTCTTCCACCTGGTGCCGCATCGATGATTATTAGCTGTTAGCAAGTCGGTGTGAGGCAGGTAAACTAAAAGTTCAGCTGTCTGCAACAAACATCATCTGATCAACATGAAGTGATGCACTGCAGATCAAAAAAAAAAAGAGGATCCGCTCAGAAAAACACTGCTATAAGTTGAGGTTTATTTTATCTGTCACATAAAATCAAACTGGGTATAATCATTGTGAAATATGTGTTTGTTCTTCGACGTTAAGATGGATGCAGGGTTGATGTTACTCTCTGAGAACAACCAGCCTCTTTAGTCGGTGCCACTGGTGGATAAAACCTGCACTCACTGATTTTACTGGACAAACATTACAAAGTTTTGTGATTTGTTGAAGTCTTTGTGATCATCGAGAAGCATCGCTGACAGATTTTCCTCAGGTGCCAAAACTGAAATATAAGAAGACGTTTGTGTCACCTGCTGACTTCAGGTCGCCTTTTTGAAAATGCTCTCATACAACTTTTTAAATGTTCCTTTCTCTTAGCTGGTATCTGTATTATAATGCACATTTTCACGCTTCGTGTCACCTCTGCTTTGTACGGACATATTTATATCACCGCAGTGCGACACGTGACAGTAATAACATGTTGTCAACGTGCAATTTCACGTCCACATCCACCGGCTCTGCTCTGTAATTCTCATTAATTCTCTGACGTCACTGTCGCAGGTACAGGAAGAGTGTGTGTGTGTGTGTGTTCAGTCTCCCCTACATTAGCCAGGCAGTGAAACTGCTGTACTGCCTACAGACATACAGGCTGACAGGTACCACGCTCTAAATGTGTGTGTGTGTGTGTGTGTGTATTAGAAAAAACTCTTCAGTGTCTCATTTGGGAAGTCATGGTTGTCAGTCAACCAGCGGGAAAATGTTTTGCAGCAGTTTGCAGTGATTTTCTGGCTGAACGATGTGTTTCGTCTCAGCGGCGCGGCGCGTTCTGCAGCAGCGTTTTAGGTCTGTCTGCTGTCCTTTGGTGTGTGTGTGTGAGTGTGTGTGTGAGTGTGTGTTGAGATGATGAACAGTGACATCAACGCAGCGTGAGCAAAACTTTTCAGCAGAAAACTTCATATCACAGTCAAAACATGGTTTTCAGAATAATTTTGTCTGTTTTATGTTACTTACCGACTTTAAGTCCGTCACTCTGCTAAATGACACGAAACTGACCAGAAATAAATAATAAATAATCTCACACTTCAGATCAGCAGAGCTCAGACTGCCCTCGTTTTGATGAACTCAAACTAAAGGTCACACTGGTCAGGTTGGACTGAATTTGTTAATTTGATATTCAGATAAACTTTGAAGTTGTGTTGATTGAAACGTGACCTGCACTGAGCAGCTTTAAGGAAGTTTTTTGTGTGTGATGTTTTGCATCAGGTGTGTGATGTTTAGTCTCTCCTGTGTGTAGAAACAGCACCTGTACGTCGACCTGCTGTGTTTGCTGCGAGTGAAAACAGCTCCTGTTGTATAAAATATATCATAAAGTCTCCAAAGCAGAGCAGAGTTTGTGTGACTGTGAAGTTTAGTTGCAGCGAGCTAACGAGGCGAAAGTCGACTGAATCCGACTGAAGACGTCTCAAAGACACAGTTCAGAGGAGCGACGCTGGAAAAGGAAGAAAACATTTCCTGAAAGAGTCAGCAGATCGTCAGCGCTCTGATTTTATTAAGTTATTTATCTCTAAATATTTTTAATCATTTTGGTAGTATTGATTGAAAATGAATCCCTCCAGAAACAAACACTCACATAAATTTTGTTTTTAATAGTTTACATGTTGTCTGAAGGGAAAGTGTATTTGTCAGTGAGGAAATACTGTTGATTTTGTTCTTGTTGCTTATTAAAGTGTTTTATATTGAAATAACATTACTGATCAATAAAGGAAAGTGGAAACAACTTTCTGGTGAACATTATAAAGTTAAATGTACGAGAAAAGAGAGACGTGATGATGAACACAGTGTTGAGTTTGGTCAGAAAACCTGAAGGATTTAATATCTAACGGTTCAAAAAGAGGCACAGGGAGACGTTCAGAGGAAATAAAAGAAAATAAAACTCACAAAGCGACAAATAGAGCAGCAGCAGAAATATGGAGGGAGTGACGCGGCGTGTTTTGGTGGCAGCGGGCAGATGGTCGTCAGCTCTGAAGCGACAGCAGCTTCGTCTTCCAGCAGATCAGCCGAGCAGCTGCTGGAAACCAAACACACACTCACACACCTTCACACACCTTCACACACACTCACACACACTCACACACCTTCACACACACTCACACTCCTTCGATGAAGTTACCCTGCACAGGAATCCATCATCCATCAGGCGTCAGGTTTGAGGATTCACCACATGCTCCACTTTCACTTCTTTTTTTGAGCTTTTTCAAAATGTCTTTCTGGATGTTTGAACACGTTTGCAATCTTACATTGATTTGATAAAACTAGATTATCAGAAAGTCTCATTTTCAAACACTTTCATGAATATGAAGCACTCAAAACAAGCTGACTGTCTGAACTGTGCAGTTAAATGGCCTATTAAACTAAAATAGAAAAGTTAGCAATGTTAAAGGTGCAGATGAATCAGGAAACAATAAAAATCTTAATTGGCCAAAAGACAATTAAGCTTCTCATGATTTCACCATCAACACTATTTTGCACCACCTGCACCTTAAATATTTGCACATTTATGACCATTATTCTATAGTTTATCTCTGATTAGTTATCGTTTATTTTAGTTGCATAATTTACATTTTAAGTATTTTTCAGTACTACTTTTCTTCTAAATATTTTTGTTTTTTTGTTTTTAGGCTGATTACTCGATGTAATTTGTTGTGCACATAAAATAAGTTATTGAATCTAAATATCAAATCACTGAGCAGTTTTAAATGTATAAAGTGTATTTTGGTGTCTGATAAAAGAGGCCCCGTCCTGCATCATGCTCAGGACACGTGTGGTTCACCTGACACACACACACACACACACACACACACACACACCTCGGCTGCCTCTCAGAGAAACTTTCTTCATGCGTTTTTTCATTTTCCCACCAACACACGCTCACTGACTTACTCCACTGCCTTCACTAATGTCGACATCTTGTTTCTTTGGGTAGTTTAATTCCTGTTTTTGTGTTTCTTCCTTTATTCGTTAACGTGCCTCTCAGACGTGTCAGTGTGTAAAATCAGCAGATGAAGAGCCGGACGCTGCAGCAGCTCGTGTTTTATGAGAGTCGTGTCTGAAAACAGATTTCAGCCGTCACATCCTGCCTGACGCAGAGAAGAGGAGAGTGTCGGCTGCCTGTCAGAAACTCGCTCAGTGTGTGTGTGTGTGTGTGTATGTGTGTGTGAAGGCATGTAAATAAAGTTTTGTGTTTGGGCGGAGAGTCTGCTGGTGTGCAGGTAAGAGTTGATTTCTTTGTGTGCGCCTTCAGTGACCTCATATCTCAAAATCAAAGACTGCAGCGTCTCACACTGAGCCGCCTGCCAGCATCAACATCCACACACCTGACAGCTGCACTGTGTGTGTGTGTGTGTGTGTATTGATTTGACTGTGTGTGTGTGTGTGTGTTGCAATGTGAGATGTAACTCCAGAAACCTCCAAACACAGTTTCAATTTGCAATATTAAAAAACTCTGAGTAGAAACAGAAGTCAGAATATGACAGAAAAGTTTCCGCGCTCAGCTCAGGTGGAAAAGTTTGAGTAGTGATAAAAACAAAGTGAGATGGAAAAAGTCAGATGAAGCAAAGAAATCACGTAAAAGCAGGAAATCAGGCTAATAACCACTACATGTTAGTTAAAAAGAGCTACGAGGGGTCACAGACGGAGAATCATCTGGAAGCAGGATCATCTCATCTTCATCTCTTTGGCATCGTGTGCATTTTAAAAAAGATGTTGAATGTAATTTGAAACGTGATCCTTCATCCCAATAAGACTCTTTGAATCATCATAAGTCAGATAACATCTGTCACCTTTGTCACTTTAATCTCTTTACTCACATCATGTGCAGTTTATTATCTAATGCAAGACTCATCTGTGTGTGTGTGTGTTTGTTTTATCTTCTGTTTGTCTATAAATTACTTGTGCTTCTTTGAAAGTTTTATCTAATTTGAACCAACAGAAGACGCCTCCACAAAAAAATAAACACTCAAGAACACTTAACACTACTACCACTACTTCCTGTGTGTGAACAGGTGAGTGGATCACAATGAGAGAG
>JBAJHX010000049.1:836089-853209 GCA_037176925.1 Amniataba percoides | reverse complement strand
CCTGCTCCTCAGCAATGTTACGCTCAGTTTCCTCCAACACGCGTCGCAGGTTTTCAACCGCCGCAGCTGTCTCGTCCAGCTCCTCTGCCAGACCCGCTCCTTTTTTTGAATGATGATGGACCTCAGGATTAGGACTGGTTGCGTTGTTGTTGATATTCCTTCTTTTCTTTAGGGAAAGAGACCTCCTCAGCTTCTGTATTACTTGACCTTTCCGATTAAAAAACACAGAGTCATAAAAAACAAATTTAACTTACTTAAGATGTAAAACTTAAAAAAAAAAAAAAATCATGAAGTAGCACAGAGTCTCAACAACTCACCTGCTGAGTCACATTCGACACCGCACAGTATCCCTCTCTTCAGTTCCAATACACGGCGTTTAGTCGGGACTAATAAAACAATAAAAATACAGTGAGTCGCCGCAGTATAAAAAAAGGTAAAATAAAGAATATGGAAATATATACCTCACACCAACCTTCAACACCAGAAGGCGGGATATAACACCGTATCGCGCAATCACTAGCGTGCAATTCGAACATGCTTTTAGCGCTCTAAAGGGCCATTCAGTTTTTTAAAACACACACACACACACACACACACACAGTTGCAAGGAACCCCTCGTGTTTTTAGCGCTCTGAGTTTATTCAGTTTTTTAAAACACACACACACACACACACACACACACACACACACACACACCGGATGTCGCCACTCCATAGTAGGAAAAATAGGAAGAAAGCCGGTAAACACATGGCGCAGGGGCCACCTGTTAAGCAGGCAATCGACATAACATCGCTAAGCAGGCGATCATAAAGTTTATTCCGCTTAAACACGTATCACAAGTACCCGCTGCTGAGTTTCCCACCAGCACCTCACAAGAAAGAAAGTTGGTAAACACATGGCACAGGGTCCACCTGTTACGCAGGCATCCGGCATAACAACGCTAAGCATTCCCATGCTATAAAATGTTGTTTTTTTTTGTTTTTTTTTAAACACACACACACACACACACACAGGATGTCACCACTCCATTCACTCCACTCATTTCATTTTAATTTTATTTTATTTATTTAATTTCATTTACTTAATTTATTTTATTTATTTAATTTCATTTATTTAATTTAATATAATATAATTTATTTATTATTATTATTTTTTTTTTTTTGGGGGGGTGTGCACGCGCGTGCACCCGCGCCACATGCACACGCAAAGGTGACCTCATTATACTACTGCAGTTGGACAAAATGGAGTTAAAGTTAATAAAAAGAAAGAAAGCATTGCAATCAGATTTTACCCATCAACTATGATAGACACAGATGTTAAATATAAAAGAACGTTTGCTAAATATATTTAAAATATAAATTATTTCCTTTCTAGACGGTGAAACTATCACTGATTCATTTTTAAACATCCACTTATCCGTCCATCTTTTCATCACGTTTAGACAAACAGGAAAAGGCTGTTAAGCAGAAATAACAGGCCGACTAAATCAGTTTCTCATTACACTGGAGACAGCTTAGTGACTCACAAACAAAACGCCGCGGCCACAGTTAAGCTTCCTGAAACTCCCCGTGTGGCCGTGCACGCCGCGGCTTTACTCAAATCCTGCTTAAAACCTGCAAACTCACCCACAAGCAGAAATTAATAATCTTTTTCACTGAGGTGGTAAATAGAATAGAGGCTTAATGCTAATATCACCGAGCTCAGGAGACATTTCAATAAAACAGTAATTCACCTCAAGTTAAGTGTCCGAGGAAAAAGAGCTGAACACAGTAAAGAAACGTGGACGACCTTTATGTTTGCTGCTCGTCACTGATGAAGCTTCAGTTCGATTTGATCGTTTACCATCAAGAAAATCCCTTTTTACTGTGAAAAGGAGCCGTGGAGATAAAGAAAGATGTCGCTGTTTCTCTGTAATGTTTCCTCACAGCAGCTCAGATCAATATCTGTATGTGAATAATTGATCGAGGGACTGTTTGTAATGTGAAAGACGTCTTTTTTTTAAAATATCCTGAAACTGGAAACGGTGCCTCGTACAAGAAAAGTGTTTCCTGGTGTCACTAATTAAGTGTGTTATGTGAAAATCTTTGAATCTTTCCAGGTGAAACTTTCACCCTCATTTTCAGTCACAAAGCTGCAAACTGTCCTAATTCAGAGGATGTGGAGGTTTTTCAGTTTCCTGCAGAAAACATGGATTCAGTGATTTGGTCAGAAACTTACAACCCGCCTCTCAGTAAAGAAAGTTATTTTTAGTCGTAAATCACTGAAGTGCTGACTGGGAGGTTCATTGTTGTGTCCTTGAGCACTTTTTCTAACACGTTTCTCAGATTGTGGGTCTTAATGAAGCAGAAAACTCTCGGCTCACAGAGGAATTCACTTCAGTTTAAAATCCTGAATCCTGCAGAGTTTTCTCACTGAGAGGACGCAGCTGGAGCGCCGCTCTCAGCTCGCTGTCCGAGAATACGACGACACGCAATCGTAATTGTGAATAAATGAATAAAGAGTGGACATGACAGGACAACACGAGCGGACGCAGCAGCCCGATGAAAAGTGAAAGCTTTGCTCGAACTTACAAGGCCTGAAATAATCCCGAGGGACGAGAGAGACTAATGTGATTTCCTCTGCACATCTTTCAGTGTTTTCTCCTGCACACAGCTGATGCAGGCTGCAGAAAAACACACCAGACATTCATGCAAAGCAACAGTACGAAGAAATGCCGTTCATCATGGAGTTTGCAAAGTTTTGGCACATTGGCAGCACAACGGAGCATCAGATCATTTGTTGTGCGTCCACTGACGGATGAACCAAACAGCGAGGCAGAAAACAAAACGTCCTTCAGCTTCACCTCAGATTTATCCTGCAGATCAACAGCAAACTTTCAGTCAGCAGATGTTTGCACATCAGTGATGTTACTGCACATCTCAAAGATCATCCCAAGTTACTGTCCTAAGACTTTACCAAACATCTACCGTATTTTCCGACTATAGGACGCGCTGGATTATAAGGCGCACTGTCAATGAATGGTCTATTTTCGATCTTTTTTCATATATAAGGTGGACTATAAGGCACATTACACACAGTACGTATCACTCCACGAGGCTCCTGACTACGGTGGCCGTAACGCTCCAACAATCCATCAAGCAGCGCAGCTTCTTACCAAAGCCAGACTAAAACATTTTGACAGATTTGAGCGCCGTGTACCACAGAAAATCAGTTCGAGGTCAGTAAACACAACCAGAATTCATACATAAGGCGCACCGGATTATAAAGTGCACTGTCGATTTTTGAGAAAATTTAAGGATTTTAAGTGTGCCTTATAGTCTGAAAAATACGGTACCTGTTCCTTTGTTTCTCTGCAGGATTTGATCATCTGAACAAAAGTTACATTAACGTTCAGCATTAAATAAAAGTTAACGTCCTTGTTGGGTAAAACTGTGCAAAGCTGATTTGTTGGTATTTTGAATCCTTCATCACTGTTTACACTCTTCTTCTTCTTCGCCTTGCTGGAGCTTCTTTGCAGCCACAGGGCACCTTTGAGCGCTCGTTGCCACGGCGTTTCGTCACTGCAGCGTGGGCGGTTCTTTGCTCCTGCAGGTGAAATAAAGAAATGTGGGTTTTTTTCTTCATACTTCAGTGTGAGCGAGGAAAGATGTTTCTAATGTGACGTTAAAAGCTGCTCTGGGAAATTTTCTGTGAGCGTCGTAAACGTCTTTGCTTTAATTTCACTCTTTATATGCACAAAGACAAAAAGCCAAAATGAGCCAATTTGTGAAGAATTGCCCAAAACGAAAGCAGGAATTGGACTTCTGAATGTTAGTGACTACAGAGAGAATAGGACATGAGATGACGGGGAGTTAAAGAGGCTGACTGCACACGGCGGGGACGGGGAAGTCAGAGCCAGACCACACAGGGAGTGACTGATGAGGGTCTCACGGTACCGGGGGGACGTCGCAGAGCTCTTCTCTAAAGGCTCTTTGTTGGAGGAGGTTGAGATGCGACACATCAGGATCTGCTCTGTGTTCGGGAGGTGAGTGATTACCGCCAAAGTCTGCGGGGGAGGAGAGTGCAGAGCTGCACCGTGCAGAGATTAGCCTTTAGTGAGGAGGCCCAGAGTGCTTCTGATAAGTTTCTCTCCTCTGGTTTTTACATTTTTTCCAGCGTGCCCCCCCAGGAGAGAAGTAAAACAACATGTCTGGTCCTCTGCATGCAAACTGTGCAGCTGCTCTGAGTCTTCACAGGAAGTTTATCTACAGTCACACTCAAGTTATTTAAGGTTTCTCTTAAACTACAGCGCGTATTTTTCTGCCCAAGGTGGCTCCTCTTCTGTCTTTCAAAACAACCAGAAACTCTTTTCTTCTTCATCTTCACTCAGCTGTTGTGTGTTTTCCTGTTTGATTACCTGCTCCGCCCTGATTCGTCTCACCTGTTCCCTCGTTAGTCTCCATTTCCCACATGACACATTTCAGTCCTTTTCCTTTGTTCTTGGTCTGTTTTTCCTTCCTCTTTGTTTACCTTTTAATAAAGCGCCTTCAACTTAACACCAGAGTTTACAGCTGAGGTGATTTTTATTCGTTTTGCACGTGTTTAATCAGAAACACAATACAAGAAGTTAAAACATCATTAAATTATTACAGTTTATTTTTAGACAATGTGCCCATTTCACATAAAAATAACCAAATAAAAGTCATACAACCCTTTAAAATACAAAAACAACCACATCTTTTTATTTCACCCTCCCACTGTGGACAAATGTGTCGCCTCCTTTCAGCTCGTTGGAAACTGTCGTCCGACTGCGAGACCACGAGGCCTCTCGGCTCAACGCGCCGCCCACCTCAGCTCGTCACATCTGAACCTTTTTAGCACCTAAACCCATTTAACGCCGCAGCCTCGCTCATTTTTCATCAGCTGAATCGGTTTTAAACCACACAGCTTTCTCCTCCGCTTCTTCATGTGCAAACTGATCAAAACCCGTTTAAAACCACAGAAACTCTCCTTCTGTCCACACACACGTTTCTATCAGCTGTGAGACCCTTTTACACACCAAGCAATGCAAACAGGACTCATTCCAGCGTCTAATAATTCATCGTATTCATTCTGATTAACACTTTTTCTTGCTCTCCTGCTGTTTATTATTAATGTAAAATGTCTTGAGGAGAGTCAGCACACACACACACACACACACACACACACACACACACACACACACAATGATGGCTGTTGAAGTAAAGCTGTAAAAACTACGAGGATGTTTGACTACCGGTGCTTCTTTTTTACCGCTGCTGCAGTAAACACATTTTAAAAGCTTGATTTAAATGTGCTCTTTCTGTGGCGTAAAGAGTGTTTTAACTACAGGCGTGGTTTTAGTTTCCATCCCTTTTTTAAAGGAGGGTTTACATCCACCACATCTTAAAATCCTAAATCCACAGTAAGACTTGAAGGGACTAAAGAACAGCAGGTTCGATGACTTTCACAGCCTCCTCAGGGAGCTTTTATTTAATATATTCTGAGTTGATGGAATAATTAGAAGAATGAAAACTATCCACAGTTAAAGTGTCTGGATTTTGTCTTTGAGTGCTGAAGTTTCTTCTATCAAACTCCAGCTAATAAAATGTGTTATTTTAGTCACTTTAAAAGTGTCGTATTTATTTCCATGTTCAGCAGACACGGAGCTCGATGCTCTGCAGGTTAAACATTAAAGTTCATGTGTGCTTGTGCAGAAAACACGAGTTCTTCCAAAAATAAGACAGACATAAAGCACGCTTTGATTTGGAAAGTTTATCTGAAAACTTTATCTTCTTTTTCTGTCTGCTTGTTGCTTCAGTTAAGCTGCGAACCGTCGCACCGAATGAAGGTTTTCTCTCTTGTGACAAAGTGCTGATGAACCAAAGGCGTCGCCGCCATCAGAGAACAATCTGGAGTCTCCCCGCGGTTTCAGTCCTCTGTTTATAAAAGGATTTTTCTACTTTTTAAAGTTGGGAAGGACAGGGGGAACATCAGTGCGATGGAAAAAAATCTTTCAAGGGTCTCAGGCATAAAAGGAAAAGGGACTGAGCTTTAATAATTCAGCATTAAACAGCCTGCAGCCCCTCGAGTGGGACTGGATCTGCGGGATCAGTGGCCCGACGTTCGTCTATTTGTGTCGAATATCTGGCTCGGGATGACCGACTGTGAAACACCAGCGGCTCTGACAGGACGGCGGTCCGTGTAATGCATTAAGCCCTTCGAGTCGAACACGTCTGCTGGTTGTGAACTAATGGGGAAAGCATGTCCGTGTTGGCTCAGCGCTGCAGGTTTCAGGGCTCCATTACCGGCGGGGCCGCGGGAGCATGTGGGAGCAGCTCCGGGTGTTTCTACGTGGCCCACAGCACTCAGTCTGCTAACTGACTCACAACATCAACGTTTGGTCTTTTAATCCCCCTTTATTTATTTCCATCTGTCCTCTGAACACATCTAGGGGGGTTCAGATATGTAGGCAGGGATTTTCCAAGAGCGTGCACGTGCACTGATGCCGGGAAATGGCACTCGATGCAAAAGTGCTTCTCACTGCCGCCGCCGTGCAGCAAACGTTTCCATGCAGGTCTTAAGCCTCAGGTGTGTGTTGGCCTTTATCGTCTCAATGCAACGTCACACTGAACCTTTAAAACGGCAGTGAAAAGGGGGTTTGCTTCAGCTCTTGTTCAGAGAATATACTCAGATTTGTAAAACATCACTGGAGTATTTTTTCTTTTGAGGAGAAGCCAGACAGCAGCAGGGCGAACGAGATGTTTCTGGAGTTGATCTTATTTTAATAAATGGTTATCAAAGATGATGTGAGCAGTTTTAATCACCCAGCAGAGCCCTCGTGTGTTTGAGTGTTTGAACTTGACACGATAACTTTGCTCTCTTCAGTTTCAGAGCTTTATTTTAACCCCAGGCTGCAGATGTGAGACGACCACGACAGATTCTTTGATTTCCAGGAAACTGAAATCAATTTCTGCCTCTTTTTGACAGAGCAAAGTGAGATTTGGACCCAGGACCCTTTTCTACAGAAACAAACGGGCTTAAATAAACAGAGCGCAGGACGGGTGACAGACAGCAAGATGACAGACAAAGTGAGCGGTATATATGCACTGTGAGGGAAGTGGAAACAGGTGAGCAGACTAACAGCAGGCAGGTGAAACTAATGTGGGCGGAGCAGAATAATCACAGAGGAGGGAAACACAAGAACAGGAAGTCAAGTGGCAGACATAAGGAGGGATTCATTTTTTTTAAATGAACATAATCATTTCATTAACATGAAGTCAGAGTCTCCAAACAGCACTGTGATTTTCTCTCTTAAATAAACAGCTTTACATTTTTAACGGGCATCAAAAGAAATCGATGGAACATTTTCTCCATTAAAACATCAGAAACATAAAATTTCTTAAAAAAGAAACCAGAAACCAGTCTTTTTTCTCTGCTGTCTTCACTGTGTTTTACTCATATTTCTTTAATTTACCACTGTGTGTGTGTGTGTGTGTGTGTGTGTAAAATGCAAGAAATTTGAAATTATTCTGTTTGTCTCTTCATCTTTCTTCATCTCTCTCTTTCCTCTCCTGGCAGCTGTTTGATGTCACGACCCAACAAATAATTATCTGTAAGGATGGAGATGTCAGAAAACCTGTGCTGCCCACACACACACACACACACACACACCTGGTGGAAGATGTAACAGGCTAATTGGGGAAGGTGTAAGGAAGGAAATACTTCAGGGCTGAAAAATGAGCAGGTCAGAGTGGGAGGTGTGAGGAGAGGCTGCAGGAATCCACACGGACTGAAAAAAATCTCATAAACACCAGCTGAGACACTGATGACGGGCTGAAGCCTGCAAAGACCAAACTCCATCCATATTTCATCTGTGTCACCAAATTAAAACTGAAAAGCACGAGTTTGTTCATTTTTACAGTGCTGGAAAAGGGCACACTGAAAAAAAATTAAATTTAGATGAGCTGTTGGATGGAGAGATAACAGACTGTAAAGTCTGCAGAGGACAAAGGTGAACTTCAGGTGGACTAAAGTGACTCCTGTTCACACGAGGGATGAAATAACAGTTTCATAAATATCTAAAATATTTTAAATAATCATAATAACATCACCTGATTCAGATCACAAAAGTGGTCTGTTAAATTAATGCTGAAAAAAAGTCAGTGACACAAAACTTTAATGTTTTATATCAACATGCAGATCTACAGTCGGTCATCTAAAATATCAAGAGATGTCTTTTCTTGATTTTATTCAAACTTAACCCACATCACATTTTGAATAGTGCAAGAAAACACATTTTATATCCACATTTATATGTGGATATAAAATGCCATCAAGTAATCAAGATTATATCCTTTGAGAGTGATAATAAAGTAAATGTTCTATATTCAGAACAAAACGACTGCTTTCTTGGCATTAATGCAACTGAAGCAGCTCGACTGATTTCAAAACATCACAAATCAGATATTTTTTCATCTTTAACTCTTCGCAGAGATGCAGGACAGATTTTAGTGTCATTTAAATGAAATCAGACTGATTTTATCTGCAGATGATGAAAAAGTTTGAGATTAAATGAAATAAACAAAAAATCTTCTCATCACTCTGAACTTCTCTTCTTTCATCAGCATCTCCTCTCCCTCCTTTATTTTTTCTCTCTTCCTAACTTCTCTCCTCTGTTGTCTTTTTTAATCTTCTCCTTTCTTTCTTATCCCCTCCTCCCCTCTCTTGTATCACCATCCACCTTTCTTTGACCTCTTCCCTCACTTCTTTTTAATTTCTCTCCTCTCTCTGCCTCCAGTCGTCTCATCTCTCATTTCTTTTTTCCTCTCGCCTCCCCCTCTCTCATCTTCTTACATCACCCTCTCTCCTCTCGTCTTTTAACATTTCAATTCCCAAAAGTCCCTCCTCGACTCTTCTCCCTTCATTTCCTCGTCTCTTCTCCTTTTTCATCACCCTCCTCGTCTGTTTTATTTACAGCCTCTCTCAAATTTTCTTCTCTTTCACCAACAGTAGGCGCTCTGTGTTTATCTCTCTCTCCTCTTGAGTGTTTGACAAAGTTACAGATGTGAATGAACATATTTTGGCCATGTGAACGTCTTTGATTCCCTCCTGGCAGACGTGAAGTCATGAAGGTGTGTTTTTGGCCGAGGTGGACAGCTGAACGACAGGAAGAACAGCAGGCGTCGGTCTGAATAAAGAGATCAGTGAGCACGTTTCTCCTGCAGGAAGCTCACATGGTGACGCACAGTTTGGTTTTTATTAGAGAAAAGTGTCAAAATTACTGCAACACTGAGAAAATAACTTGTTGTTTGCAGGTTGCTAATTTGCCTTTTATAGAAGTTACGTGGTGGGTGCGATCTTTTATTCACAAGATGACATTTTAGCACATTTACTCAATAAAGGCTATAATTTTTCTGTTAAATGTGTGTCTGGTTTAGTTAATTTGGCCGTATGGAGGACTGAGGGTGACGGTAAATCTGCAGCTCGCCCTCGTTGACAAAGAAAAGTTTGGTGTTATTCAGAAAATAGTGGCCTTCATTTATTGATCTGATGGAGAAACCAGAAATCATCTTACGACGGCTTCACGTGTTCATGAAATGTGAACGTTTGTGTGATCAGGTGCTAAAAATGTTGCAGCTAAAAACAAACATCATTTAAACATCACATCCTTTCATACTCTCTGTTTATACACCTCATCCCTCCACAGTTTAAATGAAGAAAATGAAGAAACGCTGATATCACAAGTTTTCAGTCAAACAATCAGTTTTATATGGAGCCTGAAAAGTGTCAAAGAAAATCTAAAGGATGCTGTACGAATTGAAATCACTGCAGTCTGTCAGATTCAGGTTTGAATATTTAATTCATACATCGTCTCACAGGTCTTTACATTTACCTATTTATGTGAGGGGTGGATGTAATCCTGTGCATATTTATGTTTAAATGAAGAATATGTGTCTTTCAGTGAGGATGATCTTATAACAAATCTCCAACTCAGCCTTCACACTGATGAATGTGGAGCTTTGCATGGAAATGGCCGCCTGCCCAGTTTTCTGTCATGTGTTTGCTGCATAAATGAGCTCCTTCGTGTGTGTGTGTGTATGTGTGTGTGTGTTCTCGTGGTCTAAAACAAGTGTTTGTCGAATGCACGTCATCCTGAACATCTTAAATCCTGCATTATTCACACCAGTGTGCCGTTCCTGATGGATTACTGCAGCATTACACATTATTTCTGGAACAACATGAGTCCAGTATGCAGAATTTGCAGCGTCAGCTTCACGTATGTGCAGCTTCATGTGTGAATCGTTAAATGTGCATGAAGCAAAGAAAAGACAGCTGTAAGAAAACTGCTTTATTGCAGCACCAGACTTCAAACTGTGGACAATTTGAACATTTTCAGCTGTAAAAGGGCTTCAGGAGGGATTCGTGGAGAAAAGGAGATGATGAAGGTCTATTTTTGTGCTTCTGAACTGGTGGAAAGATAACTGTATTTTTTCTTCTGGATTTTGGTTTTAAAATCAGTGAATGTGATTCAGCTGAGTTGTTGAACTTTTTTAAAATTCAACTTTCTCTCTCTTGCTGTTTCTTCTTTCTCTCAACAATCTATAAATTGTTATGTTAAATATGAGAGAAAACATCTGAACAGTTTCCATCCTGGAGGACATTCACAGTGCTGCACATTAGAAGTGACAGAAATAATTTATAGTTTAAACAAAGAGCGACCACGCAGATGACCAGTCGCAGCGTGAAGTGGGCGTCAGATTGTCGGCTTCAGAAAGCTGCACAGCCCCCCCATCGAGACTCGAGGGGTGGCGGGTTAAATCTATTCGACCATCAGACCCTGTAGCTCTCTTTCTCTTTGCCTCTTCTTTTTCTTTAAATCACCACCCTCATCCTGCTCTCTCTCTCTTCTTCTTCTTCTTCCCTCCCCAGGGCTTTTCCACTGTACTTTTTCTCTGCAGCCCCCCCATCTTAACCCGGGGTGCACTGTGGCAGTGATAACCAGTGTCTATCAGAGCTGCGTTACAGCGTCTGGCTGCTGTAGATAGCTTATCTTCAGGAGGCTTACACTCACACACACACACACACACACTCCACGCAAACACACACGCTTGATGTGCACACACATGGCCTCACACACTGAACACACACACACTGCTGCTGTGTGATCTTCTTCATTCATACCATTCGCAGCGTGCGACCGCGGGGCCAAACAGAACAAGCCGGCGTTTAATCGACGTGTCGGCGCCCTCGAGTGTCAGCGCTGAACGGACGGACGGAGGATGTGTGTGAATTTAAAAACTCTGCAAACAGAAAGAAAATCACACAGATGGGAGCAGATGTTTGAATAAATGAACTGTCTCATAAAATCTCTGGTATATTGGCCCGAATCTGACAGTGTGCAACCCCGAAGAGAAAGTTCAGAGTCTTTTTATCTTTCCACCGCGCAGATTGTACCATCAGTCGTTGTCTTGTCTGGTTTCCTTTTTTAATTTGTACAAACAAGAAGAGAACACGAAGATCAAAGATGTCAGATAATCATTGATCTGGAGCTTTTAATCACATCACACACTCTTCATGAATCATGTGACACCAAACAACTTCAGTGTCAAAGTTTTTGTCACATGACAACAGTTCAGAGAT
The DNA here is from genome assembly GCA_037176925.1 of Amniataba percoides. Taxonomy (NCBI): domain Eukaryota; kingdom Metazoa; phylum Chordata; class Actinopteri; order Centrarchiformes; family Terapontidae; genus Amniataba; species Amniataba percoides. The sequence goes on along the minus strand of JBAJHX010000049.1, from coordinate 841,569 downwards.
CTCCTGCATTAGATGACTGACTGCTGTCAGTGACCTTTGACCTCTTCACAGTGGATGCTTCAGCCTGGTGTTCACTCAGTTAATCGACAATCACTCAGCTCATTAAAATCAAACTTAAAGGAGAACAAACTCTTGAACAAACAGAGTGATCAGAACACATAAAATGAAAAAAAGCATCTTTGGAAAACATTTATTTGATGTTTGATTTTTTTTTTTTTTGTTTTTCCCATCTGCTAGCATGGAGGGGGCGGGGCTTATGAGCAGTGCTGCTGCCGACGACCACCGGGGGGCGATGCAGGAGCTTCTCTGCGGGGGGGCTGTTATTCATCCACCTTTATATGCAGACTGTGGTCCAGCCACATTCACCCTTTAAGCGCCAGATTTTTTTTCAAGAAAATATGTCATTTTGATATGAAGATTCCAAAGGGCTGTAGCTTATAAATTGTTAGAGATAAAGCCATATTGTAATTGAGAAACATTCACTCCCACCCCGGCCACGTTGTGGTGAAGCATGTGCTGCTTGGTGACTGTCACAGCGTGCAGACTCGCTGCGCTGCGTAAAGACGCACCGGCAGACTCACGCTCACCTGACGACTGAACATCATCGTCACAGGGTGAATGTTCCTCTGTGAATCTGAGTCAGCCAGTACTTGGCCAAGTACTTTGTCAACAGAAAAACTCTCGGCATTATTATTATCGATAAATTATCGCTATCTTTCTCTCTCTCTCCGCTCCCACTACAACCACATCCATGTCTCCACGACTGAGGCGGACTTTCTCTCTGCTTATACTCCAAAGTCTGCATAAACACGCCCACAAATGCTGCTCAGATTGAAGCCACAGGTGCCTGTCATGTCCTGGTGTAAAGTGATAACTAATTTTAGCTCCGTATTTACAGTTATGGCCCGTTTAATTCAGCAATGACGCTTGTCGCAATTTTGCGACCATGGCGCCTAAAGGGTTAAGACTCCCTGTGCTGGTCCTGGATGGTATTCGTTATGGTTTGTGGGACGTGGGCAGGATTTATATTATCATTATTATTATTATTATATTTGTTTGATCCATGCTCGTCTCTTAATCAGTCGTAATCTGGATTATGGTGAAGTTAACTGACCACACCAACACTTAACATGTACATGAAAAAACAAAGCAATGAAATTCTTAAATCTCAGTCAATGAAGTCAATAAAACAAAAGTTTTTCTCAACTTTCATCTTCCAAAATGAGTAAACAGGATTTTTTTAACTCTTAAAATGCATGAGATGTTTTTTTTGTGATTGTTGTTCCTTTACATTGATGCCACAGAGACGTCTTTCCTTACTTTCTCCATCCAATAAAACACACGTCATCAAATGCTGTCAGTCACTTTCTCATGACTGGTCATTGGTTTATTGACCCAGAAGACAATGTTATGAAAAAGTAATAAAAACCTGACTGACAGCACGCTGTCTCGTAATATTGCCTCAGAGAAGGACGACATGCAGCCGGCTTTAGCTGCAGTAAACAGAGAGCAGACGACTCTCGCTGCTTCATAAAACTTCAGATTACATCGATTTGGAGAAACAGTTTCAGCTGCAGGAATAACTGTGTTGTTATCGAAGCAAACATAACAAAGGAAAGTATGAAATGAAACTAAATGTGATTTTAAACCTGTGAATTACAAAATTATTATTATTACAAAATTACTAAAACTAAATTAATCTACTCATGCATTAATCTTCATGCACTGATTGAATATAATCTTACTTTTTTCTCATTTTGAAGCAGATTTCATGCTGCTATCAAACACTAATGATGCCTGTTAACCCCACAAATGTAATAACCTGCAAATGTAATAAAGATTGGCAGCTTTTAACGTAATAATCCCACAAATGTAATAACTTTCCCACAAATGTAATACACAGAAAGTGTTCAAACTTAAGGGGCATATTATCATGAAATTCTCCTCAGAGGATGAAGCAGCACATGCAACATATTCATTATTTATTCTGTGCAGTCGTATGATTTTATCTATTTTGATTTTTTGACTTCGACGTGTCTGCATCACGTCCCTGCTGGTGTCACTAATGAATATAAGTTCATTTATGTTTCATCTTATGAGGTCACATGTTGAAATACTTTACAAAGTCACCTGTGAGACACACACACAAACACACACACACACATATCAAACTAATACTGAAGCACACAGTGAAACCCCAGAAGAAAGACTCAAGTGTTCACATGTAAACACACACATACACAAACATTTGAGAAGCTATTGTGTATGTGGGTGTGTTTACTTAAGTTGTGGGGACCCTGTCCTGTTTAGACGTTACCTTGTGGGGACTCATTTTGACATTGTGGGGACTTGTCTCCTATTTTGGGACAAAACAACAAAATAATTTACTGTGAAGTCTTGCCTGAAGGCTTAAAGTCATGAAAGTGTGGGTGTGGGTGGGTGTGTTTACATACGTTGTGGGGACCCGTCCAGTTTAGACGTCACCTTGTGTGGACTCATGTTGACCTTGTGGGGACTTGTCTCCTACTTTGGGACAAAACAACATAAATCATTTTAAAGTGAAGACTTGCCTGAAGGTTTAAAGTCATGAATCTGTGTGTGTGTGTGTGTGTGTGTGTGCGCATGCTTTGTTCCAAATGCTGAGTATGTGTTTTTTTTCCCTTCAGGTTGTTTGATCCATTATAGATCAGAAGCTGAACAGCAGCCACAGTGAAGAATAAAATAAAATAAAATAACAGAATAATGCTGCAGAGGGATGAGAGGATGAAAACAGACGAGAGGACGGATGAAAGATGGAACAATTTCCTTTTTATTTTTAAGACTTTTTCAGTGTATTTTGTGTTGCTGTGCAGTGATTCACCTGAACTGAACAACTGGAGCCAGGTCAGATTAGGAATGTCAGATTCACATAAAATCCAGAATAACTTAAATCACTTTTCTTTACATTGATATAGACAGATACTAAATGAATATCTTGAAGTCGAAAAAGCAGTATAAAATATCAAAGAAGGTGTAAATATTTGACTTCTCATGAGGAACTTGTGTTAATGTAGTTTTTTCTGTCTCCATAAATCACTTTGCGACGTGTTTCCGTGCTGGAAACGAGCCGTCCGGCCGGCCTCTTATCAGACATGTCTGACAAACAGCAGACTGTCGCTCTTTTCTCATACTCCTGTCGCTGCACTTTTTAGAATAACTGCATAATTGCTGCTCATTCATCAAACCCTCGTCCTGCTAACGCTTGAGAACAGAGGCCGACCAAACGTTTCTGCCTTGTGAGGACATTGATAGTCGCTCTGTGTTACAGGAGCACGGCCAATACTCACAATGTGCTGCAGAAATGAGCTGAATGACACGACGCCGACGATGTAATAGGGCACATTAAAGGCTTTTCAGACATAATTGGGTTTCTGCAGTTCGGCTGAATGGGCCCGCTTGAAAAAAAAACCTGTCGCTCCTGAATTCTCCCTCATAAATCACCAAAATCACAATCTATATCTCGTCTTTCTTTCTTTTTACTGCTCCTCAGACAAGCTTTTCTCTCTTTTCTTCTCCTTCTGTTTTCACCTGGTCTTGTTTTCAGACTCTTCTTCTGTCAGATTTTTTTATTGCATGAAGCTCCTAGTAAGTTATCAGGTAGCTTGTTTCCAGAAAACTTCAGAGTGAAAATGCATTTCTGTCCTGCTGTCCTGTATGAAAGAAATGAACTCATCGACTTACTAAACTTTATTTTTATGGCACTAAAAGTACAAATAGAAATTACTTTTGTGGTAATGTATAAAAAAAATGATTAATTGAATTATTGGTTGTCTAACCCCTAATCCTAATATAGTGATTAAATTATGTTGATGTTAATTTTTCAAAAAATTGGAGTAAATAATGGGGTATTTGGGTTGCATTTCAAAGAAAGCAGAAATATGTTACTTGATAATTATCACCTATTAACTATTAAATTTGCAGAAACCTACAAGTGTTATCGACTTTAACTGATGTTGCAGTATGTTGATCATACGATACGATATCCAGAGAAAATGAAGGCTCAGTTTGAGTGTAATACTGGTCTTTTTATTTACTGAGAACTTTCTCCCCATTGGTAACCAGCCCTGCACAATATAAAACTGTCTGTGGATCATTATCAGAATAAATTACCTTTGGAGGAGTAACTCACACTGAATCTAAAAATATGTGCATGTCTTTGTATCAGATTCATTATTTGTAGTTTTCAGTGTCTCTGTGGTTCAGTTTCTTTCATTTAGTACAAACATGAAATAGCATCGCAGCTGAAAAGTTGCCACTTTAATCTTCTTTCTACTACGTAGTTTCTTTTCTTTTTGCATCTTGCATCAGTCGTCAGTTTAAGGCAGAAGAGGATAACGCAGTATAATAAAACTGCAGTAAAAGCCTCCTTCATTGTTGTTGTTAATGTTCAGGTTTTGGAGAGATATTGATTCAAGTTTGTGGTCATTTCCGAGGCTGCGGCTGATTTGAATCAACAAAGGCAGAAACCTGAATGTTAAAAACACGTCTGTTATTGTCGCCTCTTAAACACACACTCACATCAGCGTTACTCACAGTACAGTGAAATAACAGACTTCATTGTGCCACACACACACACACACACACACACACACACATATATAGATAATGCAAACAGATAAAATCTTTATTCATTCAAACGACAAACATTCATTCACTGTCACTCATTAACACTCTCATACTGATCAAAGACCATGAATATGAAGACTTTTTTTAATCAAACACACATTTTTCTCACACAGACGACAGATTTTTACTATCACGGCTTCATCTGGCTGTCACACACACACACACACACACACACGTCTCTGCCGAGGTCGCTGATGGTCATCTTCGTTGATGGTCTCGATAATGTCAATAAGCCAGAAATGCTGTGTGTGTGTGTGTGTGTGTGTGTGTGTGTGTGTGTGTGTGTGTGTTGACCTTTGATGATCTGATAATTTTCTTCATTTCAGGCTCGTCTGCAGAGTCAAAACAAACAGCGTCCGTATGAAGTCTCGTCTTATAACGGTTGAGGGGTGAAATGACCAAATCTCTTAAAATCAGTGTAATGTAAAAATCACCTCTCAGCTGACGTTTCTTTATTCACAGGTGTTGTATTTCTTTCACTAATTCATTCTAATTGCTTTTACTGCTGCAGTCCTGACTGACGTTAAGTCCCATAAATGACACTCAACCTGTATTTCAAAGTTTTTTCAAGATCTGCGTCTCAGTAACACAAATGTTATTTTTTGTTTTATATTAACTTGAGAGAAAATGTATTCTCCAGTTTGCCTTTAAAAGAAATTTGACATATTTTTGCACAAATATCATCTCGACTCAAACACAATTTCATCAGAGTGGTTTAAAGAAACAACTTTCAGACAATAAACTGTTGCTGTTTGTTTTTAATGCTGTCAATGGTTTTGCACCTTCTTATTTATGTGATATTTTAAACACTCACC